>CM076397.1:40343049-40526213 GCA_038363315.1 Mugilogobius chulae
TAGGTGTATTAAATGCGAAAATCTGCCTGGATTGCAGACGAGACGGCTGCTGGAGCAGAGGGAGGAGATGCTCAAGAACAGTCAGGTCTTACAGAGTCATGGAGACTACACAGGCCTTGATTGAAGTGTTGCACTGAATAAGGTTACATACAAGTTTGTAATGCATTTCCGTTTCCCTCACACATCACCAAAGCAAAGAATAGCTCATCATAAAGTTAACACACTTGAGCTGTCTTTGAGAGTGAGTTTGAGCTCATCAAGTTCATGTATTAATGATGGTGTGTGTAATGTACAGCATCCTCTGTCTGTTCTATGATTCTCACACATGATCAACACATGTGATGTTATAAAAGTAGATAGATACGAATCGTAAATACATGTATAGCACAAGGTCCCCTAGGAGGAGCTTTACATTTAACCTTTGTTTTACGCACAATCAAAACATAAAAGTAATATTTCACTTTTGTATACAAACAAACAAATGTAAGAATAAAGTTCACCATGTTTTACTTTTATAAAATTATAAAATTTGCTTAATTATATACACAAAATACAGTATTTACACACAGAAACACTGATATTACATTTACTCTTCAAGTACAAGAAATGGGGGTTGGAGGAGCTAGCCCAGCTAGTCCAATATGACAAACACATTCACTGTACATACGTTCATCAGTTAAAAACTTGTTTGATACAATCAACTCTAGCTTTATGCCTGGCAATCCATTATTCACAGTCTTTAAAGGTCCTTGTGTCAAGGGAGGTCACCCGACACCTTTGCTCTTCATTGGAAACATTGACTTGAGCGGGCCACTTCATAGGCATTAAGCAGTAAAGTACCTTATTGAAAGGCACCTTGGCAGTAGTTAAAGATCTGGTCATAGTCTTGTCCACATACATTAGATGCATTAGTTGAACATAGTAGTTGAATATCTGGTCATAGTCTTGTCCACATACATTAGACGCATTAGTTAAACATAGTAGTTGAATATCTGGTTATAGTCTTGTCCACATACATTAGATGCATACCACACAATAAGGACTGTGGCTTGCAAAATGAACGGGCATTCAAGTCAAGAGAATTTGACTGGGCACACTGGTGATCTTCAATTCAAAACTCTTTACTGTCCCTAAAAAGATCAACACGCAAGGCCAGCTCCTTGAAAGATGGACGCAAATCAGGATCGTTGTCCCAACACTCTTCCATGATTTCATATATCTAACAAAAAAGAGGAACAGTAAAAATCATCTTTTCATAACGGAGAAAAAAAAATTATGTAATACAGTACTTCTGTTGGGCTTCCTGAAGGTTGAGGTAGCCTGCTGCCGGACTTGAGAAGCTGAATCAGATGATACACAATCAACTGTCCTTGCTTGTCATTTCCCATCATCGACATAAAAACCTAATGATGATTTAAAACAAAATTGGCTTTAAAATGTGTGACTTTGCATTTCAGATATCACATATTTAGATGATAAAAGACAATTTCACATACTGCAGGCGGACTGCAAATCTTGTCGCTATGAGTGAAGAGTTCATAAAGCACCACGCCAAAACTCCAGATGTCAGACGCTACAGAGAATTTACTATCAGTCAACGACTCTGGTGCATACCTGAGAAAACAAACACACAACTTTAAAGGTACAATTTCTCAAACTACAACAATTTTGTAAAAAAAAAAAAAAAAAAAAAAGAAAAAGATAAAAAAAAAGGATACAAAAATAAATAAAGACAAAATACAAACCAAAATATTGGGCTTTCCCCAGGTTCTTCAACCATATAATACTCTTTGTCTTGAGGCAAAACTTTGGTGAGTCCAAAATCTCCAATTTTCACCCTTATCTCACTCTCCACAAGAACGTTCCGTGTAGCCAAGTCTCTGTGAATGTAACGTTTACTTGACAAATACTCCATGCCCTGTAATGCATATGACAGTATGTTAGCCCAATCAATCTTTTTGGATTGTAATGTGTAGTATTAGTGGTCGTGATAATAATAATAAAAGTAACCTTGCAGATTTGAGAGCTATAAAGCAAAAGCTTATTATGGTCAATCCTCTCCTTGTTTTTCATGAGGTAGTCACGAAGGCTTCCAAATGGCAGATACTCCATAATGAGGTGAAGATTTCTTCTTCCTAAAATAAAAAAGAAAAATAAAATATATGAAACTTAATTATCTAAAATCAAAAAATATTTCTGAGCAATTATGTTATGTACTTTTACAGAGAAGCAAAATTTGCCATAGATTTCTTAGGTGTTTCAAATGTGCTTAAAACTATATACAATACAACTGGAGTGCCCCCAAACCAATCTTACCTGCACTATAGCAAACTCCTTTGTATTTGACAATATTTTCATGCTGTAAAGACTTCAGTATCTCAATTTCACGCTCAAAGTCACGTAAGTGTTCTGCAGTGCTATGCTGAAGTTTCTTTACAGCCACCACTTCTCCTGTGTTGTCCTGCAGGGGATCATATCGACACATCTCCACACTTCCAAAGTTTCCCTAGGAAAGTAAATCATTTAGTAATGAATAAAAATACATCTCCTTTCAACTCCTCTCATCAACTTTTATGTCACATTTAATAGTATTTAGGACATGCATTTAAAGATATTCTTTTGGCGTGTATTCAGACTAGAAAAGAACACAAAGTTGATTCAGATTATACTAAAAAGAACTGCTGTGGTGGTGGGGAAAATCATTATTTTAAGCATTACTGTCCTACACCTGTGCTGCTTGTCAATGCAGGGGTGTGTGAAAATGAAGTAGGAGTAGGAATAAAAAGTGCGGATTCAAACCCAGGCTGAGCCCAGCATTAGTGTCACAGGTTTAGGTGCAGGTGAGTAGGAGCTTACTGCAGCGTTGTTTTAACAGGGCCCCATAAACTGAAACTGCAGTGAAACAAATGCGCTCAGTTCATGGTAGAATAGTAGCTGCATAGGGCGATTCAAACTTTCTTTTGGCATAGAGTACAGGACCAGCACCAGAGTGCTTTTGGTTTGTGAGCTCACCTCCTGCTCTCATCTCGTACAATACTATCAGAAATGTATTTCCACTAGATCTAGTGGTATAGTCTGCCCAAATTACCCTCACACAGGCTTGACCCTGTAAGGTGCGAATTTGCCTAAAACTTGCAAGACAAACAGTTGAGGTGATATATTCATGTCGCCTGAAGAAGACACACCTTGCCTAACTGTTGCAAGAAAATGAGATGTCTCTCCTCAAACTGTGCAGGCTCTTGACTGTCCAAACCTCCAGTGGCCCATCCTGTGATCCCTGTCCGGTTTGGTAGGATGTCACTTTCCTCTATCAACTCATAGCCTGAAAACAAAAGAAGGCAGATGTGGTTGTTTAAGTGTTTAAGGGTCAAGCAATTGTTGACAAAATACATGAATAAAACTCTATTTTTATTTTTGTTATTTCACATAAACAAAGAGAGCTGCAGGCACATTTTAATATACGTATTTTTGATGAATCCATGATGAGCTAATTTTATCAACATTGATTTTTGCCATCACCCATTTTCAGTACACAGCGATTATACACTTACCAGGTGGGAAAAGATTGTGAAGATCACGGATAACTGCACGAAATGTGGGTCTGAATGTAGGCTCATAGTCCATGCAGCTCATGATCAGATTTGCTAGTTCAGTCCACTTTGGCGCTGGCAGTTGGTGATGATCTAGATAAAACTGTCTTCTCTGTGTCAACACAAAACAAACACAATGTAAAACAGTCTAGTAGCACAAGCAATAACCACAAGATTAACTGTAAAGATGGGAAAAACACACTCCTTTGCAACACATAAACAATTAAATATTTTACCAAATTCATGCTTCACCAAAGATAAATACAAGCTCATAAATAAATAAAATAAACAAAATCACTTAGATTCGGTTATGAAACCCCATTTGAATCCACATTCTAACCACTTTTTTGTGTCAACAATCAAAAAATTAAAAAAGGGAAGTGTAAAAAATGTATCAGTTTGATGTAAACCCTCGAATCTGTAAATCGTGTCCCAACACAATTTATAGAAGTGCCCCAAAAAGATCCATTTTATCTATATGAAAAGTGGGCACTACATAAACTGTTGTAGATTAGGGCTGGGTTTGGATGAGTTTTGAATCCTTACTTTAGCATGGTCCAGTGTAGCCAAAGGCTTGTCTCCATTGCAGCAGATCTCCCACAAAGTAGCACCAAAGCCCCACTTGTCAGCAGCCAGGCTCAGGTTGGCAGGGTCTTTAATGCACTCCGGAGGAACCCAAGGAATGCGCTCTAGCAGAACTAAAACACCACAAACTGGTAATTACTGGTCAGGCCAACAATGACCTTAATATATATATTGACATAGTATAATATTTGTCATTATTAAAAATACAAAATCTTTTAGTATTTTCCCAGTGAAGCTACTTACTCTCTTTAGGTAAAACGGTGACACTAATCCCGGGGTCACTCAATTTAATGAAGGGAGGATTCCCAGTTCTTTGGTCTTCTTCTCGAATCAATAAAACATTTTTCGCACAGACATTTCCATGAACAAGGTGCTTTTCTTCCTACAAAAGGAAATGGTCAATGCTTTTAAGTAGTCTTTGCAAACATCTGTGCCCTTGAAGCTACATAAATTATCATCAGTTTTAAACCGTGCAAGTTATACTCAATTTTAATATATATATATTTTTTAAGAAGTAGATGAGATGGGTTAGGTGAAAACTGAAATTTTCTGAACATTTGAGCATCTGCTTTAAAACAATACAAGATTACTCAAACATGTATGACTCAATCCAAACAGAACGAAGTAAGCTAATGAGAGAACACTGTTGTAACATTGTTAAAACTGTACAAATTGTCCATATAAATCAGGGGTCCCCAACCACCGGTCCGGGGCCCAAAACCGGTCCGCGGGCCATTAGCTACTGGGCCCCAGAGGATTCTGCAATATTTATTTATAAATCATTTATATTTTTATTTATATATTTTTATTATATTTTTTTTAGTATATCACCACTTCCTTGTGCTTTACTATG
The DNA here is from genome assembly GCA_038363315.1 of Mugilogobius chulae. NCBI lineage: Eukaryota > Metazoa > Chordata > Actinopteri > Gobiiformes > Gobiidae > Mugilogobius > Mugilogobius chulae. The sequence goes on from CM076397.1 coordinate 40,348,078, forward strand.
AGAAAATAGTGCCACTTAAGCCTATAAACAGCAAATTCAAGCAATAGGGGCCCAAAAGTATACACAATAATTGGTTGTTTGCATTTTAAAATGTTGTTATCGGCGCTACACAACCTTGACCGGTCCCTGGAAAAGAAATTTGTGACTTTACCGGTCCTTACAAGAAAAAATGTTGGGGACCGCTGATATAAATGTTTTATTTCGTTACCTATTTATGAACATACGTTTCTGCTGAGCAGCTGACTGACACCTTTAATGTATGTATGTATGTATGTATGTATGTATGTATGTATGTACGTACGTACGTACGTACGTACATGAACGTACGTATGTATGTATGTATGTATAAATGTATATCAATTTATTTATAAATAAAGAAATTTGTCTGACTCAATGAGATTGAGGGTGACATCTGGAGACATAAGGAAAAGTGTGATTGGTCCAACAGGTCACTTCAAACTTTGCCCTTGCAAAAATGCTTGTAACCCGGAGCATCAGGGCAGTACAGCTTACAGAGCACTTAAAATTACAGTTGTTGTTGGAGGCACCAACTACATGTTCAACTACAATTTCCCAAAATAACTAGAAACACGATACAATGCAATCAAAATGCCATACACTAAACTAAATATCATTGTTTAGTTACAAATTCTTACCAGAAAGTGCATGGCACAGGCCAGCTGTTTGGCCACTTCCAGCTTCCAAAGAATGTTAATAGAGTTCTTGTTCCTTTTCAAGTATGTGTCCAAGGAACCATACTTCACATACTCCTGGACCATAATATCTGAAAATAAAGTGAATCAGTTGAATCAGTAAATAAATAAGTGAATAACAATATTTGCAAATAAGGCTTACAAATAATTTGGCACATTGAGTTTTCAGAAGCAACTATTTCAGACATCAAGCTAAGCAGGATGGACCACACACAGCCAATATGCTTTAATTTCAAAGATTTACAGGACAAAAAAAGCAGTTTTCTTCCACATTTGCATTCACTTACAGTTAAAATTGGATGCAGGCAGTAACAAAGCAATTAGACAAGAACCTCTACAGCAAATGAATAGCGAATCTCTGTCTAGTAATGTCCCGTTTGTTCACCCATCGCTGCCAAGTTTGTCTGTTGTTGTTGTTGTTAGCATTGTGGCTAACTGTTGTTAGCATACTGGCAAAATAAAAAGCTTAAAACACATTGTGATTAACAATTTGGAGGCTCAAAATTTGGTAAGAGAGCAAAATATGTGATGTGGGAAGTTAAAATTATATTGGTTTGTTTCCATTTTTAAGGAAGTAAAAATCGGGTACAGGGTCTTTAAGTTAATCATGTCTGTAAAGCTTACTAGATTATTTAAACATTTTCAGTGATTTAAAACTTGTAAAAATGTTTACACCACAGACTTAAGACCATTTTACAACAATCGTTTGTCTCAGTTGAAGAAGGACAAATGACTAAATCTATCAGTTGGCTGCAGAGTCTGGCATGTCTGGTCGCTTTGATTTTCTGTGTTCAAATTTCTTGTAAAATGTAGACCCATTTACTGTTAGTAAACAAAGATGGCTGCGTGTGCAAACTGAAAAAAACAAAACAAAACAAAAAACGCAAAACTTTCTTTGAAAACTCAATTTAAAGTGAGGCTAAACACGCTTTCAAAAGTGAGAGATGCCCGGAGGCCTTTGAAGAGACGCCCTGTGGGTGTGAACAGACATTGATTGACAACATCAAATATGAACAGCGAGCTTGGTAAATGTGAGTTTTGTGGTGATTTGCAGCGGAGGGAGCTGTACAGCAACAGCACCAAGTCTTTGCTTACTTGCACGTAAAGATTTTTTTATATTTGCTTTGCAAATCATACGCATGAAACCTTTGCTTTAGTCTACATAAGCGCATGAGCCTGGTATGTGGGTATTTTCTAAAAATGAAAATCGAAAATGAAAAACACAGGCACGAGTTTCGAACCAGCGCATCGTTGAACTAGTGGTGGCACAACGCGCCACTCGCTCAACAAGCTGAGCCAACTGACAGATGATGTCATTACGCAGCGGGTGAACACTTTCCAACTCTCCGCAGCAGCGGTGTCAGAGGGAGGAGTTTAGATAAACCATCTGGGCAGCTCGTCTGCTGCGTCAATACACTATGACGTCGGAGGGTACTGAAAATGCACTGACAGCGTTTGCCCATCGTGGCAGTACAGCCGCGGTTTTTCCACACATAACTCCAAAATGAATGAGTTTGGACAAAAATGTACAAAAAAGGCCTGGAAACAGACAATTCAATTTTGACCCCATATACACAGTCTGGCAGTGAAAAAAAGAAGATTCTGAGTTTAGTTTTTCTTTAACAAACGACAAGCAACTCAAAATCCATGTACAGTTAGCTACTGAATGTGTCCTGATATTCAGCGGCCTGATATTTACCAAAATATTTTATGGAAATAACTCGTTCACAAGAGGAACACTTTGAGCATACAAATCCCTTGATGAGTTTGACTACATAATTTGCGAAAAAGCACAGGAGGTGAGTTACCATGACGTTGCTTAAGATTTTTGTGGAAGTTGTGTTAATTATCAACAAAGTGGAGAACTAAACTCACAGTAAACTGCACCTGTGTGGCATCATTTTGTGCTGATTTCTACAGAAGCTTATTGCATGAAAGACTCCAGGTTTATACTTCCATGACTCTGAGGTGATGTATTTGTTTTGATGGTGATCCCTCGTTGTTCCTATAGCCTTTAGCGGCTAGTTAATTAGCCCGCAGAAATCACGAGTTATAGAGTGTCAACAGGTGCAAACCCATGGAACACATTAGAAGAGGTCAGAGCCTCGTTAGAATTCATTGTTGAGTTTTCTAACCATTAAGTATCGTTAGTACAGCTCGTATTGTATAAAAACCTATGGGGAAACTCTGCGGATGGAACCAGTGCTCCTTCGAATGACGTAGGCTCTGAACGGGTCTACAGCTGTAACCGAGTTGCATTGAATCTACAAACATGACATGCTATTTGGGTTTAAAGCTATAGGGCAGAGGTGGGCAATCTTTTTTTCACAAGGGCCGTATTCGAATCCAGACAAGTGGCGAAGGGCCGGACTGCAATGACTGGTGTAACAAAGTGTCATTACTGCAAGCAAATTTTCTAAAAAATATATATAAATATACCAAAATTTAAATAGAAAATTGACTAATGTGTTATTGTGTGTATTTATTGTGACGTTTAAGGCCACAACCGCTAAATCAATTAAGAAAATGCAATATTAAGATTACCACCTTTTTTTCAAAAATGTTTTGAGGGCCTGATTAAAACTGGTCGCGGGCCGCATCTGGCCCCCGGGCCTTAGTTTGCCCATGTCTGCTATAGGGAGTCAAAAAAAACTAAAAATCCAACCTAAAATTTCACATGTGCAGCGGAGTGGCTTTAGTTTGTACTGCATCAATCAGTAAAATAAGTGCTAATATTCTCTTCTTCAATACTTTTCAACCAAATGTATGCCATCCCACTTTTTGTTGGTGTTGTAGTTCTAAAATCTAAAATCTCACCAAATCACATCTTTCAGAAACTGTGTATCAGAAAATTGCTAATACTGTCTCTGCCACAGAGTGTTTATTCTGGTTATAGTTAATGCTTTGCTTCCCTTTTATTGCTCCACACAAAATGGTTGATTCATGACATCTGTTCATTTATTGTGGAGTATGTTGTAAGGCACATCTAGCAATACATCAGGAACACTAGTGTTGATCGGGACAAGCAAGGCTCTATTCTACATATACTATTTGAGTTTTAAAGAATCACTTACTTTCTTCCCCACAAACACATACTCCATAGTTAAGAATCAGATGCTTATGGGACAACTGGCTCATCATGCTGGCAGCTTCAAAGAAAGACTACAAGAGGAAAGAGGGAATTAAAACATCAGTAATCAATGTGTAGTAAATTCTATACTTTGTGATGACTGCACAAATGTTAGTTAAAGAGAGTTATATGTTGCATTGCTAACCTCAGAGTAATTTCTGTGATCCTGGTCCAGAACTTTCATAACCACTTCGGTTTGATGAACTTGTCCATAGTCCCCCAACTCTTTTCGAACACCTTTGAAAATTTTTGTGAAAGTCCCCTGCCCAAGACTCTCCACCTAAAAAGAAAATGGTTTGGTATTGTAAAATTTTGTAGAACATTTTCACACAAGACATAGCAAATATAATATTATGATAATAGTGTCAATATTTAAAACAATGGCAAAAAATTACACAAAATATAATTAGACCCACTTACAAATTCTAAATCTTCTCTTCGGATTTTGTGAAACACCATTTGATTGACGTTCTTTCGAAGTAAAGACGATGACTGAGGCACTTCTGAACTTTTGTTACTCCTACACACGAGGAGGCAGGACATTTCTATTAAAAGAAATAGCACTGTAGAGTTAATGCAAGACACAACTTCTTTCACTTTAACAACATCTTGAATAGTGGCATGAAGCACACATGGTTCTGCACCTACCTTTGGGCTTAGGCGGACAGCACTGGCTGAACTGGAAAATCACACTATCAGAACGCACAGTTTCTTTTTGGTAGCATTTAAGAAGGTCTTGTAAACTGCAAAACTGTCTTTTGGTTCCACTGAGGTTGAATTCCCCATTAACAGACTTTATAATTTGACAGTGCTTATATTCTATAGAATCATAAACCTAGCAGGACAAAAAGGACAGTCATTAGTAAAACTTGTTTCCACACTTTTTACTGTAGATTGTTTTTTTAACGTTCTTCACATAAAGAATTAATACCTTGACAGGAAATGTCAAAAAATACTTGTTGAAATCTTTTGGGCTACTTCGTAAAATATACAATCCATGTTTGTTTCCGTGTTTTTGGAGACGATTTATGGCAAAGTCAATACTGCAAAAAAAACAAAACAAAGAAAAACTTAGCAATGAAAATAGCTAGAGGGATTCCTTCCACTAGCACTCAGAATATCATAGTGCAATTGAGGCCACACAAGTATTACTCACGTGATGGGGCCGTGACAATGTGAGGAAATGTCCTCTAGAAGCTTTGGAGGAGCCACTTCTTTGCAAAGGTAGTGATGTGCGTCTGTGGTCAGTCGATAGTAGCCATCAACGAGAGATACAAAGGACAACGCTTCCGCCAAATTTTTAAACTCCACTTCCTTAATAAAGAGATTATGAGAATGATCAGTTTGTACTTTCAACTTTTAATATCAAAGCATAATCAGCAAAAAAATCAACGAGGCAGTGTAACCCACTAATGAAACAAATAGCATAACTAGTTTCTCAAAACAATGGACATGTTTATAGCGATAACAAACTTCACAAAAATCTATTAGACAGATGCAAGGAGGTTTAGCTCCCTGGTTAAATAAAGGTCAATTAAATTCAATTACATTACATAAACATTTAGATAAAATAATATTTTTAGATGAGTTCTTACCAGACTCTTTCCATCTTGCTTGTTGATGATGACTATCCTGCTTTCTGTTGAACCTTCCTTGCTCACTTGTTGGATACATATATGAACCACATCAGGGAAGTCACACAAAAGCTGCACTTCCTGGGAAGAAAAAAAACATGGTAAAGAATCTTCAACTGTTGTGTTAAGATGAGTAAATTGGTAGACAAATTAAATACAGTTCACTTGATTAACCATAACATTTAACTTTATTCTGAATTTAGAGTTATGAACAAATATTTACAAACCTTTACAGAGTCCTTCTCACAAACCCACTGGATGCCTGTGTCAGCAGCTACCAGGATGTTGAGCATTCCACTGGAGGCTTCCCTGACCTGGAAAGTCTCTGTGTAGAAGGCCTTTTCCAGGGACTCCATGCTGATGAGGTACTTGAGTTTGAGGTCGCGCACTGTTGTACGGCATTGGCTGAATTGCTGAATGAAGCGTTTGAAGCGGAAACGAATTCGCTTTCGTGTTACAAAATTACAGTCCTGAATTTGCGCTCTCATTTCTTTTGGTAAAAATGTCTTGTAACTAAAAAAAAAAAAAAGTTCACCCATAAACAAGTTGTTTGGAGCATTTATTGTACTAAGTATGAATTTAGCCTCACCTTGTGGTGTGGTATATATCGAGTGGTGAAATCTGCTTCTCCTTTGCCAACCTTGACATGTCCAGAACAGCCATCCCTAGGCACTCTTCCTGAGTTTCGTGAGAGTTGGGGATTTTGATTAAACCACTCACAAAGTCATTCCTCCACTGGACAGAAATATAAAGCAAAACAAAAGATTAAATCTGCACCCACCTCTGTTTTAGTGACAAACTATTTTTAGTTTGAACCTATTAATTTAGTAAGTCCCCCAAAAACATAATTATAACTGTGTGTATGGCTTGGCTACCAAAACCTATGCAATGGGTAAAGATAAATAAAGGCAGTGACATCAGTCCAACGTCAAGCTCCTGTTTTGATTTTGAAAGTGTAAACTGTAAACATATTCGAATTACAAGCCATAGTGTACCAACTCAAAAGTTTTAATGGAAGGGTCTATACTACATTTTTAATAATAAAAGAAATTAAAATGAAGTCCCCGCCGAGCACAGATATATTATTAATGTATCTATTCACGTAGAAATTAGTCTGCAATATCCGTACTACGGTTAATAATGTCCCATTTGTTCACCAAACTCTGCTTAGTTCATTTGTTGTAGTTGTTGTGAGCATTGTGACTAATTGCTGTTAGCATACTCGCTCCTGTTAAACACATCATGATGAACAGTTCTGAGACTCACAATGCATTTGGTAAGTGAGCAAGACTGATGTAGGAAGCTTAAAATCAATTCTTTGTGTTTGTTTACATTTTAAGAAAGTACAAATCAGGTAAAGAACCTTTAGCATAGTAAAAATAAGTAATCAATAATATTTATCAATTGTGACGTTAACACTACAACAAGATACAGCGAAATTTGGACACTGACAAATGTGTTCTCTCCATATTCCTATCACCAAAATATTTTCAGTCGGGATGCACTGATCATAGTTATCTACCGATACCTGATATCAACCAATACTCGTGTAGACACTGAAAATACTTTTTTCATCTCAAAACATAAGAAAACTGGTGTTATAGTGTTATGTAGCTAATAGTTGTTGTACAAATGACAATTGAACAACTTTGTGTGAATAAAACGTCAAACATTATGAGGCATTCTGGGTCAACATCAGCCAGTAAATAGTCTCATTGTTATCTAAATAAGGGCACAAACATGATATTCACGGAACTGATATCATAGGACTAGATCTAGCCAAATGTCATGAATCGGTGACACGACACAAACAGATCCCAGTATCTAATCGGTGCATCAATAATTTACACATGCACAACTCCACATAATCCTGAAGTTCACATAAAATATATTCTCAGTCATTCGGCTAACTCCTGAGACAACCTTCATATGCATAAACTTGTGACTAGCAGCATGCATCGGTATCACTCAGAATATAGGAATTTAACAGAATATTCAAGTATGAAATGAATGGAATTGATAGACAAAATAGTAAAAAAAAGCACAATGTCCGGTATTTTCAAAGAATAAACGTAATCCAACTGTTCATAAAACTAACTTTACTTATAATTATACTTATTGTTCATCAAAAACACAGTCTCAGTATAATAAAACTTTAAATCTAATATGGTAGCAAAACAGTGTGTCAAGGGGTGTGGCTATGATTATGTTTCTTTTTTTAAAATGGCCATCAAGTGAAAATGTGACAGTAGTAATACAAGGGGGGAAAAAAGAAGACCGATTGCATACACATATTAAGAGAAGGTAAATACACCAAGATTAAATATTAGTCAATAAACCGACATTAACGGTGCACTTTGATTTACAGGTTCTGATGTCAGACAGAGTATAGGTAATGTGCGTGAAGACAAAATATAATATGAAAAACTAAAACAAGATGGGAATCAAGACGTGGAAGAAGAAAAAATTCAAAAGGAAGTAAATAAACCAAATAAGTACTTAATACATACATGAAAATAATACAAAATCAAAAATACTAATAGTGATGATAGTTTAAAAATAAAAAAGGAAACAATAATAATAATAATGAAAACTAAAATACCATAAATAAAACATTAATTGACGACTGTAATTTTGATAGTGATAAAGTTATAACAGACTTTTTTTATTAAGTTTCTGATTGCCTGCCTAACACAATTGCCTGTGCCTTATTTTCAGACTATATGACAAACTATTGTGTCGGACTGACTCCCATAGGCCCACTGTGATTTTGTGAACTTTTTGAGGTGGTGCTTCCATTTTTTATGTGCAAAAATGAAATAGATAAATAACCAGACAAAAAACAGTAAATGGCATTCTCAATTTACCTGAAAAAATAGGTATGACATAACACAGTCATCAAGCACAGGGCTTTCTGAACCTCTGGTGACTCCGTATCGATAGGCCCGGGGTGGTCCACTGCTGTACCAGCCGGGAAAGTAGTATCTGTTGGGAATAAATCAAAAGTGAGGCAACAGAAAAGTCTGAAGGAGCATTTTATTACAGTTAACAATAGATAACTACCTTATTCTAAAAAACAAGTCTTCTGATGCCGTTTCATCCAGATGAAAAACATGGTTAGGTGAAAACCATATTCTGTCTCGTTCTCGAAAAAGTCCAAAGAAACTATAGTATAAAGGTGATATACCTAGAACAAAAAGCACACATTTAGAAAATTCTTACATTTTAGAAAATTGTTTTGTGCCAGTACAAAAATATCGCATACTACTTTGGAAATAATTAGTTTACAGTGACCTGTTTACATTTAAATATTCTCTGAAACAAGAAGAGTACCGTTAGCATATTAATGATGTTAACTTTACCAGCAAAACTTGCTCTGGATCCTGAAAGTTGTGCAAAGAGCTTATAAACTCATTGTAGTGGAGAATTAGGAGGCCCAGAATATACTAAAGTAGCTACAAAGTTTTAAATATATTATTAAAATATTATTGATGTTTAGGCCAAAAAAGTTTGTCTTTTTGGAATTATAAACAATAAAAATGTCAGTTAAGTCTACAGTGTATATCTTACCTAATGTAACTGTAGTTCTAGAGTATGAGTGCGTAGCCCTCTATGGTGCTCGCTATTGGCTAGTCCACTCTTAGGCTCTGCCTAGCACTGAGAAAAAAAAAATCTACCTGCCCTAATCATGTGAGGGGGCTCCTAGCCCCTATTGAAGCCATGCACACCATCGGAAAAACCCTCTTGTCTTGACACTCAGACAATAGAAGACCAGGCCTTATGGGCCTGAAGGTAGAGGGCTACGCACATACTCCTAGAATTACAGTTACATTAGGTAACTAAGATTTCTATGTCGTATGTGCTACACCCTCTATGGCCTTTGCTATTGGTTACATATGCGAAGACTGTAGGGAAAACTGAACTCCCACACCTGGCGTAAGATGATTGGAGCATGCCCGAGTCACCACGGACCACCTGGTCTATTAACAATACTGCCCTACAACGACCTGAAGGCTTACGTCTCAACCTTAGGCAGAAAGCCTGGGTTGGGCCACAGTTCTAACAAACCACTCTCTGCACCCAAGGACAGGTGCGTGTGAGGGGTGGCCTGGATCTCCAAGCTCTGCGTAGAAAACGCTTGACCAACGGGTGATTGCATGCAGAATACCCCCGCAAAATGTATTTGGCCGGTGGTGATGGCTGAAGCAAACACCGCTAAGGTCGAAGCAGCTCGGCCCTTCTCCAGTAGAGAAACTTCAGCACACGCTGGACAGGAAACTGAGTCCCAGGTCAACTTTCTGAACCATGTAGAAAAAAGGGGCCACCTAGACGAGTACGCCTTAACCGTGACCGCAGTGTCCCCCCGGCCTGCACTGCAGCTCCAATAGGTCTTGAAATCATCTGGAATTCAGGCTGTCTGGTGCCAACAGGTCTGTCGTATTCTCAGTAGCAGGGGCATTATAAGATGTACAACAGGCCTGCAGGCCAGCGTGTCTACCCCTAAAGGGGGGTCGTCTACGGACCTGAGGATGCACAGTGCCCCAAAGTGGATCCCAAACTTTAAAGTTACATTCAGGTGAGTGAAAAAACTGAGAAAAACACTGTCTCAAGCTTCAGGAGACAGACGTCAGTCATATCGGTTCATACCAGTTCAAAACAGCTAGCTCTCGTCCCATTTCACGGTATTATTCAAAGATGTTTCCCCAGCTAAGCGGACCGAGAGGGGCTCTTTCTGCATAACGCATGCACATTGCACACATTACCTAAATCAGGGGTCCCCAGCCACCGGTCCGGGGCCCAAAACCGGTCCGCGGGCCATCTGCTACCGGGCCTCAGAGGATTTTTTAATATTTATTTTATTGCTATTTTATAGTCTATCACTACTTCCTTGTGCTTTACTATAACAATACGGTGCCACTTAATCCAATAAACATCAAATCAAGCATTAAGTAAGTTAAAAATATACACAATCATTGTTTTTTTTGCATTTTACATTGTTGTTATTGGCGCTACCCAACCTCGACTGGTCCCTGGAAAAAAAATGTGTGACTTTACCGGTCCTTACAAGAAAAAAGGTTGGGGACCGCTGACCTAAATCATTTGAGATCAAAGAAAAATGTGTGGTAGTGCGCAAAAGGCTAAACGAACCACACACCTTACCTGGCCATAGCATTGACCCACCCTAAACTCTGTACAAGGTCCTTGGAGGTCACACCTCAGGATGGGAAAAATTTGTGTTTTTTGTGTGTATGGGTGTGTAGGTGGGGGCTGTCTACATATATACAGGCGCTCCCCAATACGCTGGTGTTCCCTTATCATTGGTTTACCAAATGTTTTGAGTCATGGATGTTTGAGTAATCTTTTACTGTCCTGCAGCTGTCGCTGTATTGGTTATAATACAAGAACATAACAGTTTTCAGCATCTATTAAAAAATAAACAAACAAAAAAATACAAGAAATATAAATGTAAATGAAGGAAATAGTTTGCTGTGTATTAATAAAGCATTGAAATATACTTAAAAAAAAAAAAAAAGTGTTTCTAGTAATAACACGGGTGAACAAAAGGTCACTGAATGGCTAAAATAAGTCTAAAATGTCATTGGTGTTTGGTTTATCAGCAAAAGCATAGCATGCCATTCCAATAACATGCAGGTGCAGTACAATAAGTATTTTTATTTTACAATTTACAATTGTACAATAAATATTTTACAATTTCAGTTTGCCTTAGTAGGAAAAAAAGCAAATTAACAGCTTTAACAGACTTACAGGGCTGCGGTTGAGGATTATTTTCTTATTGATTATATTTTTGATATATTGACTAATCTAATGACCCATTTTTCAATTAACTAGTTAAATTACGTTTTGTTTTTTCTTTACAACCTAAATTGTTTAAAATTTTCTACAAAAACGCATTTATCTAAAAATCATTTTTTTACTTTAAAATAGCTACTTATGTTGCTATATACTACGTTATATAATTTCAAAATATAGCCCTCTTGTTTAAAACACTAAAACTGAATACAAATAACACAAAATGTAATGTAAATATAAACTTAGATTTTTATATTGTGTTACTAAGGTAAATACATTTAGGTTTGGTTTCAACAGGTGAGTCTGGGTCTGATACGATGAGCAACAGCACAATTTGTGGCATCACGCATGGGTACAGTCTGCTTAGTTCCCTAAGGACAGAAGCACAGACTGCGCTCCACAACCATGGTATGGCTTTGATAACACAAGGAGTGAGGTGCACAGTAGTTTCACTTTCTATTCACACAATTGTTCTTTTGGGCAGAAAACCTTTTCTTGATGCTCTATAATGTGTTTCTTACATTTGCTGATGTGCTTTGTATACAAATACAGCACAAATGTTCATTGCGTGTGTATCAGTTATGTAAATCTGCCACAATATTTAACAGCACGGCTTAAAAGTCAATGCATCAACGCGCTCCAGGTGCTTTGACATTTTTTCCTGGTTGACGTTTATTACATCAATGAGTCAAGTACAGCTTTAATTGAAACTACAAAAAATGCCTAACCCCATCATTTCCTTTCAATGACACATGAATACGTAAACTCTATACCAGTGTTTTTATTTTTTTCTCAGAGAGACTTGTTGGGGTCCACTGTTTAACACAACAGGTTTCACAAATATGTATACGTATACTGTACGTATGATCAAAAGGATAGTTAAAAATAATTTATTTACGGCAAATAAACATTTTTGGTCCTTTATCCATTGTCCAGACATAGATTTGTGGTTTTTAGTAATAAAATTCAAACCATATCTACTTCTATAGCTTGACTCTCTAGAGTCTAGCCGAAGCTCAGGAACCCCCCTGCCATTTCGCCCCCTATAAATACTTACTGCATGCCTTGGCTGCATCGATACACAGATCCTCAACCACATAGTTTCCAGGTGGAAAACTGAGGTGGCTACACTCTGCGGCTCCCTGGATGCCATGGTAGAAATACACCCTCAACACAGTGGAAGCAGCGGCTTGGCTCGAGCCAGGAGATTCCCGATGTGCATTTCCATTTTGATGGTTTGCAGGACAAGTGTCAGTAACAGTGTTCATGACTGACAGGGAGGCAATCAGCACTGTGCAACCTTTAATCAAACAGACATAAATCAGACTCATAACTTGATAAAATGCAAAATGCAAAAAGAAATTTGCAGTTTCAGTTTGAAGAAAAAATAATATATTTTGCATTTGCATACAGAAAACATATTTTAGAAAAAATATATTTCACTCAAAGTTTGAATATTTTTACTGCCTTTATTTGAACCACCCTTACATTACTTTTTTCCTCTGCTTTTATTATGCAAATACATATGTATTTGTTTTAGGGTATGGACTGGGGATACAGATATAGCCACCAGGACAAACAGAAAGATATAGAATTGCACGTCAGTTGGCTTATTTATATTTACACATTGAACACACATGTTCAATAAGGTTCTGTTGATATTCTCTACGATATTTAAATTTGTTGGAGGGCAGCTAAAATGAATATTGCTTAATGCAGTTTTTTGTTATAATGCAAATTGTTAATGGGTCTACTCAACTACAAAAATCACCACATTTTAAATTTAATTTCAAAGTACAATGTTATGAGTTGGAACAACTAGCTTTTGCGTCCTCTATGGCCTTATGACTACAGATGAAAAGTTGTCAATGGCTAAAATCTGGCATATTTACACATGTATATATGTTTTTTTATGTGCATTGTCCCTTTTAAAATAAATTAATAAAAGACATAATCAAAGTCTATTTTTTCCTATTAATAGCACTGTACTTTGCCATATCTAAAAAAACAAAACAAAACAAAAAAACTCTAATTCAAAATTTGGTGATAACTGCAGGTGACTAGACCAATTAACCTTTTGTATGCTCAGTTGAACTGCCCTTCATTTGACAGATATGTATCTGTCTGGTCTGGTTCCGGTGTCACATGTTTAAAACCTCTGCAGCTTGAGAAGGAATACCAAAAGAACAACAGTCACCATGGAGATCCGCCATATTTGCAGCAAGTTTGCTAAACTTCCAAAGGATACATTAGCTTAAACCAGGGGTCTCCAACCTGTAGCTCGAGAGCTACCAGTAGGTCTCTACCACCTTCCATGTAGCTTCCCAAAGAATTTACTAGTTTCTCTTTTAAATGAATTACTTTTATTAAAAACAATATACTTGATTTTTAACAAAAGAACTTAAAATAAAGCACAGATATCTTGCCAATGTATCTATTCAGGTGGAAATAAGTCTGCAATGTCATGACCACTTCTAGTAATGCCCCGTTTGTTCACCAAACTGCACTGCACTCCTCTGTTGTTGTTGTTAGCATTGTGGCTAACTTCCGTTAGCATACTGGCACGTCTCCTAACAGCAGTGATATTAAAAAAAAAACAAAAAAACAACGCATTGTGCTGAACAATTTGGTGGCTCAGAATGCATTTGTTAAGTGAGCAAAACGTGGACAGAAGTAGAAAGTTTAAAAGGAATTATTTAGTTTGTTTGCATTTTTAATTTGCATTTTTAAGGAAGCAAAAATGGGTTCCTATTGTAAAATTATGTCATAAAGGCAGATGGTGGGCAAGAGACTGTTTTTCCTATAGAGCTTTGCATTATGACAGTTGAATTTTTCAATTAACCCGATGTTAAATCAATGGGGAATTTAAAGGGGACCTATTGTGTTTTTTTTATATATATATTTAGTAAGAAACTAGAACATATGCAGATCAGTAATTTACCTTTTGTTCATTGTAAAATACAAATTTGATCTAAAACAACTTAAAGATAGGAACAGCTCTACTGACTTCCTGTTCAAAACTGCAGAACTGATAAGCCCCACCTCTTCATTTTCAAATGAAGCTCAAAAGCAACAGATTTTTAAAAACATTTTTTATTGTTGGAAAGTGACTATGGGACAGAATTGAACCATGTATGCTTAATCTTTTGAACTATGACAAGTAAATACAGTCAAGTGGGAGGGGATAAGTGGTAGGTGAGAACGGGGATTTCTGAGCACTTGAGCTACAGCTGAAGAACAATACGAGATTACTCCAACATGCATGAATCAATTAAAATATAACTTTGAGTAGACTAATGATGAACTAAGGTCATCACAACAAGGTTAAAAACTGAAAGTGAATTTAGATAGGTCCCCTTAAAGATGTTAAGTACTACACTTGGGGTTTCTTCAAAAACTCTACACGCGATTATGTATTTGCCAGTAGTGACCCAGCAGTTTATCAAGTTGTTCTACTTATCTTTTTTTAGTTTTTAAATGTTGGCTAATTTATTCCCATGATAGTTAAGACAACTTAGCGGATTTCCCATAGTAACAACATTTTTATGTCCCTCCCCGAACTCTAGAAGTTCAGTTGGTCTAATGTTAAACCTATGGACATTTGAAATAGCTAAATACTAAAAATGGCATTTATTACAGCATATTCTAGCACTACAGAGTGATAGATAAATGTACAAGTAGTCACCTAGCAATTTATTGATTTGTTCCACAACATATTGCACAAAATTAAAACCTGGTGATTTTTGCAACTGGCTGTTCTTTATATAACATTTTTATATTGCATGTTATTTTTGGGCTGTAGAATGTTGTGATGTTACGAGAGCATAACATATTGGTTCCATTCACGTTCTAAAATTTGATGATGTTATAATGGCCAGAGGGTGGTCAAAGAGTCCTCCACATGTTATTATAATAAATATTATTGACCTGGTAGAATGTTGTGATGTTGTGAGAGAAGAACTTACTGGCTAGTAAAAATTATCATACATCAAATGCGGCCTCTTTACATTGACAGATTAGCCATTACAGACCCACCCACCCACTCACAGACAAACATTACTTTTCATAATATGTCATATCCAAAGCAATAAATTGTCTAATAAATAAGTTGTCTATTAAATAAATGTAACAACTAACAATAATATATAACTATATAAAAAAAAACTACTTACTTTGCAAGAGGAGCCAGCCATGCAATGAGCTGACGCTAGGTTAGCTTGCTGCTAGCATTAGGCCGGTAGCAACCAGGAGGAGCGACACTTGTGGATACGGCCAGAGACCTCAAGTTTATTTGAATTACAGCGTCAATATGTATTAACACACGTACTTATCAAGTGATAGTCGAAAGCTGTATCTTGGTCGAGCAATAGCCATGTTCCCGTTACTTGGCTAGCATGCTACAGTGCTGCTCCATCAGCCCCATTTCACTTTAGCTTTACTCCGGTTAACTTTAGTCCAGTATCTCGTAGTCAATCTGGTATCCAGGCAATCCTAGCAAAACTTATGAAATTACATTATCGAACAGAGTGTTCTAAATAAGTTTACAGAACGACATCATATTGACCTGTTGAAGGCATTAACGACAGCCCGTCAGCACAGAGACGCGTCTAAATGCTAAGTTACGCTAGCAATTGTGGCAAATGTTTGACAGTGCCATTGGAGCCTGGCTGATCCGGGGCTTCCTGTTCCAGTCAGTCAACAAACCAGAAGCAGCCGCTCCCCCAGGGCCTTCTTCCCTCTCTTCCTCCCACCGCCTCATCTGGCAAACATCCCACGGCAGACACGCATCAAAAAAGATGCAAGGTGATGGAAGTCATAGACATTAAATTAGTTAAATAATTAACGTTATATCTATGGTGGAAGTAGCTTACTGCATGTATGACTTGAGTAAAAGTGCAATTGATCAAATGTGAGACAATTGTAGGAAGTAACTAATAATATACCCTGTTCATTAACTATAGTGTAATTTAAATGCGTATGACGTTAAACAAGTAAAACATGATTATGATAGGCTAGATGAGCATTTAGCTTGTTTTTACCAAATGGGGTTGTTTTGGTGAAGTTCATAATAATCTTGTCCAGTAAATAATTATAGCCTATGTGGAGGGGAATCAACAAATGTTATTTAGCAACTACATTGTAAATTTGGGCGAAAATCAACATAATAACACAGTGACAATCTGGTAAATTAGAACTTGTAACATTTTAATAGTGTTAAATAATTGCTTAAACTCCAGGAAACCGTGTCAGTTGAGTGTAAATATTGTCTTTTCATTTTGGCGCTTTTTGATGACCAGTGAAGAGATTAGCTATATTTTAGAACTTGAATTACTTGCTTAGTTGTCAATTTCTTCATAAATTGCAGCTTAACTGCTGTGAAACTATGATATATGTTTACCACAAAGACCATCACAAACTAAGTCCACATTAGAAAAATGTTATAGGCTATCTTTCATATTTAGACTAATTGTATGACAAGGAGGGTCTCACATTCAAGAATTCATGGCAGTCAGATGGAGGGCAGTTTTTTCCTATTAATACCATTGTACTTTGCTATGAAATATATATATATATATATATATATATATATATATATATATATATATATATATAATATATATATATATATATATATATATATAATTATATATATATATATATATATATACAACACCAAAAACACCAGTTTGGTGTGTAATAATAATACAAGAAATTGCTTTTGACTAAGGTTGTTTAAAATTCAAGCAAGAATCAAAACCTTTTACACCACAAAAAGCTTTACTACTTGTGAAGCTGAGACTAGTTTTGGCCTTTGATAACATCAGATTAAAAGTCCACCTAAATTTTCTTTGGTAAATATAAAGAGCAGTTTGCCTGGACCTGCATGACACTAGATATCTGTTGGATTTTAGTATTTCTTCTTCAAAAACTGAAGCTGTGTTTCACTAAAACAATTTTTAAGGTCTTGCAATTTAGAGCCCATTAAAAAAAAACATTGCAGTTAATTATACTGTGTAGGTGATTTAATGGGGCACCTGAGTCAAGGTCACAAACTCTTCATCTCTCTGAAGGCATGAGCTTTATCATGAGATTCAATAAGATTTTATGTGATATAATTAACAAAAACAGATTATTCTTCATTAATTTTGAAACCATTAGTAAACACTTGTTTCATGGTAAGATTTGATTTACGTTCAAATGAGATCTACAAGACCTTTTCTCAACCCAGCTCCCATCCAAATCTAGAAGAGAAGAGAAGTGAAAAAATCTGAAGTGAGAAAGTGGATATCTCAAAATGTTATATTTCCAATTGTGTTGGCGCAGGTCAGACATCCATCATAGTATGATCGATAAGTAATGACCAAGACATTTCCAAGCACATCTTACCATATAGCCTTAGCCTAAGGTTAAACACAGAGAAATATTGTAAATTAGGAGTGTGCTCCTCTTTTTAAAGACAATTTTTGAGACTAAAATTCTCTTAATAATTTCCAGGAGTGAAATATCCATACAATACACTAGATGGCGGTATTTGCTCATTGAAGAAACACAGGTGTGTCACTGAAGAAAGACCTCTGCCTTCTTAACTTAACCTTCACTGCCTGCAGCCCATCACCTGTGTCACTTTTCTGTCTAATGTGCGGCCTTGGTTTTGAATGACATGACATCACAACACAATTAAGTTTAATAGGTCTAGTCACCCCAGAAATCACCGCTTTTTTAAAAACAAATTAATGGCAAAGTACAATGTTACTATGAAAACTACCTTTTGCGCCTAACCTGGTGTAACCCAGGTGACAAATACTGTTCCTGCCTGCCTCTCTCTCTCTCTCTCTCTCTCTCTAAGCGCTCCTCCTCATGTTTCTGCGTCTCTAAATCTCGCGCTATTTTAATGGTTTCCCGGGAAAGTATGACGTCATTAGGTCATGTGACTTGATTAACCAATGAGAGCTTGTCCCTCCCGTGACGTCACATGGTCACGTGACGCGACGCGGCCAATCGCGGTTGTTTATATGGCGCCTTTGATTTAGTCTAGTTAAGTGCAGTGGGGCAGCTGGATGAGAGATCGAGCTCTGGTCAGTACACGCTATTTCGTACTTTTTAGCACTTTATTCTGCTTGACATTCAATGCAATGCCTGCTTTGTTGTAGGAGCCCTCTATCGCGGCTTGTATCACGCCAATCCGGTTCGTGTATGAGGTGTAGTCAGCAGAATTGGTGAGTGTTTGATTGTGTTTGTTAGCATTAGCTTAGCGCCGCCATGTTATTTCAATGGGCGCTGTTAGCACACTTTGCACATTAACTTTATGCCTGGTTCGTTAGAACTCAACCTTTTATATGTACAGACTTAATTGTGATAAGTCTGCACATCCAATGTATGGAGTTATATGTGTGACAATATTTATTTAATGCATTTAAATACGATTTTGCTAATGGATGTTTCTAACATTGATTATGACTTACTGAGCACTTTAGCTTTATTCGAAATGACTTGAAATGTATCTTGATGAACTGTTTTTGCGTACTTCAGCTAAGATGTTAGCATTTGAATGATTTATGGATTATATACATGTATATTGATGGCAATTTCATAGCTATGGATTAAGGAATTTATATGGTACAACAAGTGCTATATTTGATGATATTTGTGTATACACTGGAGCTAATAATACTATAGCCTTTCTTTGATATGGGGTTACATTATTAGTTGATTTATTGAATTCTGGTCCTGTTGTTCAGGCCAGCATTCTGGAACCCGATGGCGAGCTGGAGCAGGCCTAGAGCCTACAGAGCCAATGAAATGAGTCAACTGCAGAGTCTACAGTCTCCCTCCAGTCCGGTAGGGGGCTCTTAGAGGCCCGATAAACTCACCCCAACTCACTTCTACGCCCACACTGCTCATCTTTCCTCTGGACATCGGTCAGACCCCACTGTGGGTTCAATGAACTGTGTGTTGGGATGGGCAGAGTGTTTTTGGATATTATCATGTGCACATTAATTGCTGGACTTTTGATATATTTATTGTGCAATCGATAACAACTGCGGGACTCTCGATAGAAGCACGTAACGCTGCTGTACTCTCGATATAAGTACAACTGTTGGACTCTTGATATAAGTACTTTGCAATTACTCATTGCTTCGAATTGATATGATCATTGAATATTGTAAATACCGAATGGCCATTCGCTTGATGTTATGTTTTATGTTGTATGTTGTTTGTCATTTAATTTACTTTCCCTCACATAATATATGGTACCAAACCAAATCACAATTCAGTCTCTTGCCGTCCCCTCCTTGAGTCGACACCTTGCTTCTGATACTACTAGCCTATAACATATGTATTACTGTGTCGTACTGCAACATTGTTATGTATAGAGTTAGAACTTATACCTAAAGATATTCTAGCATATTTATTGACACAGTTGCTACATAATTAGTGGCGAGCTAGCCAGGAGGGGTATTGTTTGCAGAGCTGATTGTGGAAAAAAGTAAATTGACATTTTTTTTTTTTTGTACAACATGGATATTTTGGCGAAACATGGCATAAAGATTCCCAATGCGGTTATCATTGAAGGTATTACAAAAACGAAAACAGATGATGAAGTTATTAGCTTTTTGAGTGAGTACGGATCCATTTTAAAAACACTAATAATCGATGAGCCCGAGTCCACGTTTGAGCAGAACCTTGTTGTTGAATTTACTTCAGATGAAGCTGTTGTTGCGCTGCGTAAAATTTTGCCATACACTTACGTTAGCCACAATAAAGCTGTTACTTATGAAATCTCAGAACTCGCAACACTTTGCGCTGCACTAGTGGAAGAAAATTGTTACTGACATTTACCTGCGTGCACTCAGAGATATTGCGGACGCGTACTGGTAAAGACTATGTGGAAGTACTTAAAAGTGTTATGTCTCTGCTTGGCCAAAGTCTGACTGAACTTTCACCTACTGTCATTGAACATCAGCTGTCTACAGAGAACTGTCAGAAGCAAATTGCTCCTGCCTCTGCTGTTTCGTTGCTGGAGTCTGCTTCCGCTGTCCAACAGCCTGACGTATCACCTGTGAGGAGGTTGCCAGATGTGGATCGTGGTATGATGTCATCTACACAGAAGTCTCCCCCATCGACACCAGGTGATGAGCCCGAGCAGAAAAGAAAAGTCATAGCAACAATGATCCAAGGCAACCGTTAAATGGTTCAACGTGAAGCAGAGGTATGGATTCTGACCAGAAATGACACCAAAGAAGATGTATTTGTCCATCAGACAGCTATAAAGAAGAATAATCCCAGAAAAGTTCTCCGAAGTGTGGGCAATGGAGAAGTTGTAGAGTTTGATGTTGTAGAGGCAGCAAGAGGGCCGAAAGCCATCAATGTGACAGGTCCTGGTGGTGTACCCGTCAAAGGCAGTCCGTACGCACCAAACAGAAGGCGTTGGCGAAGATCGTCCTTCCCTCGCAGTCCTCGACTAGAGGATCAGCCCAATCTGCTAACGGAACGAAGAGTGAGACAGTGTGTGAGTACGCTACACCCCCGATGTATCGACGAAGACCCTCCAGAAGATGGTCTCCGAATGTTGATTGTGTTGAGCAGAGAGGGGTAGCTGAAGGTGACCCACAGACTGATCGATCCAGACGAAGATTCTGGCGTCCCTATCGACGACGATTCAGACTTCATCCGCCTGAAGAACCGTCCATTGCATATCCGGATGAGTTCACTGACGTCCGGAGCAGTGAGGATGAGTTCGAAGTGCGTCCATTTAAAGTTAAGACAGTCCCTTTCTACTTTGGAAGTGCCGATTCTGATGAACCCAGTGATATTAAGCCTGTGTCCTGTGCTGCTGATCATATGCCCTTGTTGCCAGCTGTTCCGAATTGCCTGTTCTTCAACCTGAAGTCTACTTGCCTGATTTTGAGAAGACCTCTGTCACGCCTGAAGTCTCTGATGCTGGAGATCCATCTTCATCCAGTGAGGAGGGAGATGTAGTCTCTGACGAACCTGTGGAGGAAGCTGAATGCTATCTGGAGAATACCTACATGACAGTCCCGTTCCTCCTGAAGCAAGGCCACCAGAGGAAGATCCAGTGATTGGAGGTCCAGTGAAGACACTTCCTCATGTGGCAGCATCAACATCCGATTGTGAAGCACCTACTCTTAAGTCAGTTTCTGAGGGTAGGGAGGCTAAAGAAACTATTGAGCCAGAGCAGCTACTTCGTCGTTCTGTTAGGGACAGGGAACGTCGAAGCGTTTACAGTACTCTGCTTTAAGCAAGCCGCTTATCTCAGTAGCTCGAATGATTTGGCATAGCTTAACCGACGCTTATGGTGACGCTTTTAGCGCCTCTATGTCCGATCGAGTATATGTTCTATGTCCATGTAGTTAAACATGCACCGGAGTTGCATGATTTTTAGGAGGGGAGGGTGTAACCCAGGTGACAAATACTGTTCCTGCCTGCCTCTCTCTCTCTCTCTCTCTCTCTCTAAAAGCGCTCCTCCTCATGTTTCTGCCGTCTCTAAATCTCGCGCTATTTTAATGGTTTCCCGGGAAAGTATGACGTCATTAGGTCATGTGACTTGATTAACCAATGAGAGCTTGTCCCTCCGTGACGTCACATGGTCACGTGACGCGACGCGGCCAATCGCGGTTGTTTATATATGGCGCCCTTTGATTTAGTCTAGTTAAGTGCAGTGGGGCAGCTGGATGAGAGATCGAGCTCTGGTCAGTACACGCTATTTTCGTACTTTTTAGCACTTTATTCTGCTTGACATTCAATGCAATGCCTGCTTTGTTGTAGGAGCCCTCTATCGCGGCTTGTATCACGCCAATCCGGTTCGTGTATGAGGTGTAGTCAGCAGAATTGGTGAGTGTTTGATTGTGTTTGTTAGCATTAGCTTAGCGCCGCCATGTTATTTCAATGGGCGCTGTTAGCACACTTTGCACATTAACTTTATGCCTGGTTCGTTAGAACTCAACCTTTTATATGTACAGACTTAATTGTGATAAGTCTGCACATCCAATGTATGGAGTTATATGTGTGACAATATTTATTTAATGCATTTAAATACGATTTTGCTAATGGATGTTTCTAACATTGATTATGACTTACTGAGCACTTTAGCTTTATTCGAATGACTTGAAATGTATCTTGATGAACTGTTTTTGCGTACTTCAGCTAAGATGTTAGCATTTGAATGATTTATGGATTATATACATGTATATTGATGCAATTTTCATAGCTATGGATTAAGGAATTTATATGGTACAACAAGTGCTATATTTTGATGATATTTGTGTATACACTGGAGCTAATAATACTATAGCCTTTCTTTGATATGGGGTTACATTATTAGTTGATTTATTGAATTCTGGTCCTGTTGTTCAGGCCAGCATTCTGGAACCCGATGGCGAGCTGGAGCAGGCCTAGAGCCTACAGAGCCCAATGAAATGAGTCAACTGCAGAGTCTACAGTCTCCCTCCAGTCCGGTAGGGGGCTCTTAGAGGCCCGATAAACTCACCCCACTCACTTCTACGCCCACACTGCTCATCTTTCCTCTGGACATCTGGTCAGACCCCACTGTGGGTTCAATGAACTGGTGTGTTGGGATGGGCAGAGTGTTTTTGGATATTATCATGTGCACATTAATTGCTGGACTTTTGATATATTTATTGTGCAATCGATAACAACTGCGGGACTCTCGATAGAAGCACGTAACGCTGCTGTACTCTCGATATAAGTACAACTGTTGGACTCTTGATATAAGTACTTTGCAATTACTCATTGCTTCGAATTGATATGATCATTGAATATTGTAAATACCGAATGGCCATTCGCTTGATGTTATGTTTTATGTTGTATGTTGTTTGTCATTTAATTTACTTTCCCTCACATAATATATGGTACCAAACCAAATCACAATTCAGTCTCTTGCCGTCCCCTCCTTGAGTCGACACCTTGCTTCTGATACTACTAGCCTATAACATATGTATTACTGTGTCGTACTGCAACATTGTTATGTATAGAGTTAGAACTTATACCTAAAGATATTCTAGCATATTTATTGACACAGTTGCTACATAATTAGTGGCGAGCTAGCCAGGAGGGGTATTGTTTGCAGAGCTGATTGTGGAAAAAAGTAAATTGACATTTTTTTTTTTTTGTACAACATGGATATTTTGGCGAAACATGGCATAAAGATTCCCAATGCGGTTATCATTGAAGGTATTACAAAAACAGAAACAGATGATGAAGTTATTAGCTTTTTGAGTGAGTACGGATCCATTTTAAAAACACTAATAATCGATGAGCCCGAGTCCACGTTTGAGCAGAACCTTGTTGTTGAATTTACTTCAGATGAAGCTGTTGTTGCGCTGCGTAAAATTTTGCCATACACTTACGTTAGCCACAATAAAGCTGTTACTTATGAAATCTCAGAACTCGCAACACTTTGCGCTGCACTAGTGGAAGAAATTGTTACTGACATTTACCTGCGTGCACTCAGAGATATTGCGACGCGTACTGGTAAAGACTATGTGGAAGTACTTAAAAGTGTTATGTCTCTGCTTGGCCAAAGTCTGACTGAACTTTCACCTACTGTCATTGAACATCAGCTGTCTACAGAGAACTGTCAGAAGCAAATTGCTCCTGCCTCTGCTGTTTCGTTGCTGGAGTCTGCTTCCGCTGTCCAACAGCCTGACGTATCACCTGTGAGGAGGTTGCCAGATGTGGATCGTGGTATGATGTCATCTACACAGAAGTCTCCCCCATCGACACCAGGTGATGAGCCCGAGCAGAAAAGAAAAGTCATAGCAACAATGATCCAAGGCACCGTTAAATGGTTCAACGTGAAGCAGAGGTATGGATTTCTGACCAGAAATGACACCAAAGAAGATGTATTTGTCCATCAGACAGCTATAAAGAAGAATAATCCCAGAAAAGTTCTCCGAAGTGTGGGCAATGGAGAAGTTGTAGAGTTTGATGTTGTAGAGGCAGCAAGAGGGCCGAAAGCCATCAATGTGACAGGTCCTGGTGGTGTACCCGTCAAAGGCAGTCCGTACGCACCAAACAGAAGGCGTTGGCGAAGATCGTCCTTCCCTCGCAGTCCTCGACTAGAGGATCAGCCCAAATCTGCTAACGGAACGAAGAGTGAGACAGTGTGTGAGTACGCTACACCCCGATGTATCGACGAAGACCCTCCAGAAGATGGTCTCCGAATGTTGATTGTGTTGAGCAGAGAGGGGTAGCTGAAGGTGACCCACAGACTGATCGATCCAGACGAAGATTCTGGCGTCCCTATCGACGACGATTCAGACTTCATCCGCCTGAAGAAACCGTCCATTGGCATATCCGGATGAGTTCACTGACGTCCGGAGCAGTGAGGATGAGAGTTCGAAGTGCGTCCACTTAAAGTTAAGACAGTCCCTTTCTACTTTGAAGTGCCGATTCTGATGAACCAGTGATATTAAGCCTGTGTCCTGTGCTGCTGATCATATGCCCGTGTTGCCAGCCTGTTCCGAATTGCCTGTTCTTCAACCTGAAGTCTACTTGCCTGATTTTGAGAAGACCTCTGTCACGCCTGAAGTCTCTGATGCTGGAGATCCATCTTCATCCAGTGAGGAGGGAGATGTAGTCTCTGACGAACCTGTGGAGGAAGCTGAAATGCTATCTGGAGAATACCTACATGACAGTCCCGTTCCTCCTGAAGCAAGGCCACCAGAGGAAGATCCAGTATTGGAGGTCCAGTGAAGACACTCCTCGTGTGGCAGCATCAACATCCGATTGTGAAGCACCTACTCTTAAGTCAGTTTCTGAGGGTAGGGAGGCTAAAGAAACTATTGAGCCAGAGCAGCTACTTCGTCGTTCTGTTAGAGACAGGGAACCGCGAAGCGTTCACAGTACTCTGCTTTAAGCAAGCCGCTTATCTCAGTAGCTCGAATGATTTGGCATAGCTAACCGACGCTTATGGTGACGCTTTTAGCGCCTCTATGTCCGATCGAGTATATGTTCCTATGTCCATGTAGTTAAACATGCACCGGAGTTGCATGATTTTAGGAGGGGAGGGTGTAACCCAGGTGACAAATACTGTTCCTGCCTGCCTCTCTCTCTCTCTCTCTCTCTCTAAGCGCTCCTCCTCATGTTCTGCCGTCTCTAAATCTCGCGCTATTTTAATGGTTTCCCGGGAAAGTATGACGTCATTAGGTCATGTGACTTGATTAACCAATGAGAGCTTGTCCCTCCCGTGACGTCACATGGTCACGTGACGCGGCGCGGCCAATCGTGGTTGTTTATATGGCGCCTTTGATTTAGTCTAGTTAAGTGCAGTGGGGCAGCTGGATGAGAGATCGAGCTCTGGTCAGTACACGCTATTTTCGTACTTTTTAGCACTTTATTCTGCTTGACATTCAATGCAATGCCTGCTTTGTTGTAGGAGCCCTCTATCGCGGCTTGTATCACGCCAATCCGGTTCGTGTATGAGGTGTAGTCAGCAGAATTGGTGAGTGTTTGATTGTGTTTGTTAGCATTAGCTTAGCGCCGCCATGTTATTTCAATGGGCGCTGTTAGCACACTTTGCACATTAACTTTATGCCTGGTTCGTTAAACTCAACCTTTTATATGTACAGACTTAATTGTGATAAGTCTGCACATCCAATGTATGGAGTTATATGTGTGACAATATTTATTTAATGCATTTAAATACGATTTTGCTAATGGATGTTTCTAACATTGATTATGACTTACTGAGCACTTTAGCTTTATTCGAAATGACTTGAAATGTATCTTGATGATGAACTGTTTTTGCTTACTTCAGCTAAGATGTTAGCATTTGAATGATTTATGGATTATATACATGTATATTGATGCAATTTTCATAGCTATGGATTAAGAATTTATATGGTACAACAAGTGCTATATTTGATGATATTTGTGTATACACTGGAGCTAATAATACTATAGCCTTTCTTGATATGGGGTTACATTATTAGTTGATTTATTGAATTCTGGTCCTGTTGTTCAGGCCAGCATTCTGGAACCCGATGGCGGCTGGAGCAGGCCTAGAGCCTACAGAGCCCAATGAAATGAGTCAACTGCAGAGTCTACAGTCTCCCTCCAGTCCGGTAGGGGGCTCTTAGAGGCCCGATAAACTCACCCCCACTCACTTCTACGCCCACACTGCTCATCTTTCCTCTGGACATCGGTCAGACCCCACTGTGGGTTCAATGAACTGTGTGTTGGGATGGGCAGAGTGTTTTTGGATATTATCATGTGCACATTAATTGCTGGACTTTTGATATATTTATTGTGCAATCGATAACAACTGCGGGACTCTCGATAGAAGCACGTAACGCTGCTGTACTCTCGATATAAGTACAACTGTTGGACTCTTGATATAAGTACTTTGCAATTACTCATTGCTTCGAATTGATATGATCATTGAATATTGTAAATACCGAATGGCCATTCGCTTGATGTTATGTTTATGTTGTATGTTGTTTGTCATTTAATTTACTTTCCCTCACATAATATATGGTACCAAACCAAATCACAATTCAGTCTCTTGCCGTCCCCTCCTTGAGTCGACACCTTGCTTCTGATACTACTAGCCTATAACATATGTATACTGTGTCGTACTGCAACATTGTTATGTATAGAGTTAGAACTTATACCTAAGATATTCTAGCATATTTATTGACACAGTTCTACACTGGCCTATAACTACCATGATTTCTACGACTTTTTATTTTTATTTTTTTTGAAAAATACTTCTCAACTTTAGAATGAGTGGCAACATTATAGACAAAACAATAAGGCTCGGGAAGCAACTTTGGTTAACATAAGACAAATCTGCCATGTCTCTTGTCAGGCTTGCAGAACTAAACTAATACATTAGCCAAAACAGTATAAAAAAGTAAACAAAACAGTCATGGCACAACCTGATAAACTGCTGGTTCACAACTGGTAAATTTATTTATCACTCTGTAGTGTCAGTGGAACCAAATATGCTTTAATAAATGCTATTTTGGTAGGTTATTTAGCAAATTAATCTCTAGGCTAATGGCTAATAGCCTTACAGAGAAAATGTACTTTTTGCTGTTTATGACTTAATCTTTTTTCATTTTGGGTTATGGAAGCTACATTTGTCCTCTGAAACACAAGACAAGATACTTGCTTCATTTCCTTCCCCTTAAAACACATTCTACCTTTGATTTACGACATGAGCTCAAGCACAATAACCTGAAGACTGATAAAGTCAGATGTTTGAGAGAAAGACAATTAATTCAGAACTGTTTTCACCGGATGAATTGCCATGTAAAAGGTGTGACAATGTCAAAATTGTGTACTGAACATGTTGTGTAAAGTGCCTTACGAACTGCTCAGATTTTTGTAAAGAAGCAGAGGGACAATGGTCAGATCTGAGGATGCCTCACATACACAACTCCCAACTGCTCTAGGTTCTTATCTATAAACTTTGCTTGGAATTCTTACTGAAAATGAACATAGACAAAACACAAACTAATTCCTAATTATTATCAATTTGTTCTCAGACTGTAGCATTTTTTTTTCTATTTTAGCTGTATTTTGAGTTCCTACAGGAGAAAATTTCTTTTATCTCTGTTGACTCTCATGCATTTCTTGCCCCTCAGTTGTAACATTTAGAATGTAGTGATGTCATCTGTTTAGCCTCTATTACAACATTTTATTGTGGGTCACTAAAGATTCAAAATTATGAAAATGTAGGAAAAATTAGTAAATCTCAAGTTCAGTGCAGACGTAAATAGCAACAACAACAACAACAAAAAACAGGATCTTGCTGGCAGGTTTTCTGGTCCATACGTCTGTCCTATTCATGTTCGCACCTCAATATTCTCCCTATAAGTGTGCGTGCCATTACTTCCCTCTACGCACTGTATTTATGTGTCACTTGTGGGAAGATCTGGCTTGCACAGCTCATTTTCTCTGCCAGAAAATGTCCTGGAGCAAGAGTTAGGAGTTGAAGTGTCTGTGTGCTGTCGTTATGTGACATGGTGCCAATTCAGGCGCACAGCCACTTTCCATTAGCATAGTCTAATCACAGCTACAACAACGATACCAATATGGTCAGAGCGCTGAAGAAAAAAAATCTGCCAAAACAGTTAAATATGCCGCTGCCTTCAAACAAAGATGACCAACTATCTGTGATCAAATACAATCTTGTAAAGAAGTTAATTGCAATATGGTACTGAAGAAGAGAAAAATGTCAAGCTGATGTGTTTATTGTTGACAAGTATAAGCCCATAATATAGTCAACATTTTTCTTTCTTTCTTTCTTTCTTTCTTTCTTTCTTTCTTTCTTTCTTTCTTTCTTTCTTTCTTTCTTTTCTTTCTTTCTTTCTTTCTTTCTTTCTTTCTTTCTTTCTTTCTTTCTTTCTTTCTTTCTTTCTTTCTTTCTACTGTAACTAGTTTTCTCATCAAAATCTTTGGAGTTCTATCTGTGAGTTACTCTTTTTCTCTCAAAAACCTTAACAGTAAGTAGGTATAAACCTGTCTAGGTACCTGTACTTCCTCTCTTAATTCTTTTGCCTTTATTCATTTTTTGGGGCTCTTAAGAACATTATATCACAAAGTGCTGCACATACAAAAATGTTTTGTGTAAAAACAAACAAACAAACAAACAAACAAACAAACAAAACAAAACAAAAAAACTCAAATAAGCAATAAAGTTTTAGTCTGTTTTAACTTTTTTATTTTTTCCCTAATCCATTTCAAGACTATTTTCTGGTTTGATGTTTCCATTTCCTACTGTTCTTGAACTGTGCTTTGCAAGACTGGAATGTCCCCATTGTGGGACAAATATGCAGAGGTGGCAGGTAAGTATCTTTTACTCAAGTACTGTGATTTTTTGAGTAGCTGTACTTTTCTTGAATTAAAAAAAAATCTGGTGACTTTTTATTAATACTTCTTACTTTTTTCACAAAATCGGTGTACTTTGTACTCCAGACAGTTTCAAAAATATATTATATTATATTTAGTTATTTTTTAAGTCCACAGACAATTTTTTCCCTCTTACAGGCAGGGAAGACCTGCTGTGATGCTTTATATTGAAACATTTTTTTCTAGTCAACCAATAAAAAAAATTACAAATTATCTAATTTACAATTCCCCATTTAACACATGATTCAATAACATTTTATTACAAGTATCTCGCTGTAAAGCCAATTTTACACTAACACCAACTTTATAATTTTACTTTGTTGCTTAATGTTTTACTTTTGTATATTTACTGTACTTTGACTTTTACTAGAGTATTTTTTCAGACAAATAACTGTACTTTTACTTAAGTAGTGAACTTTAGTACTTTTGTCATCTGTGTAAATATGGGATATTTAATTTAATTTAATTTATATGACCTTTATTTAGCTTAAGCAAATGTAAGTCTGGAAACAAATTATGTTTCTCACAGGTACAAACTTTTGCATTACACTTAAACTTGTTGAACACTTCAATTGCCCAAATGATCACTCAGAAGGAGGATCCAATTTTGGCCAATCAGCTTGAGTGTCTGCAATATAATGTAGATTTTTTTATGACAACACTCTTAACAAAAAGTCTTGCACATACTTTTAGCAGGGCTCATGTCCTATTATAATCCTTGTAGTGGATGTTGTGAGCGTGCTCTGTGTTTCTAAAGTGCTACACATGTAGTACATTGTGATAATGAGCCTTAGCAAGCTCATTGAGCAGCTGTTGAGAGTAATTTGAATTTAATCTTGGAGCGAAGAGTGCTGTGAATATTCAGACTTTGATCAAGGCACAGCAGCCCCATCTTTGCTCTTCTCTGCTCTTCGCATTTATCTGTCTCCACCTTCTTCCAAAGGTGCATAGGCAGTCTGTATGCACTCTTCTGTCTTTATGCAGCCTAATTATATCAGACAATTTATATACTTACAGCACAAACAAACACAATTTTTTTTAGAAGAGTTGGTGCAAATATATATAAACTTGACTGAAAAAAAAAACCTGAGCAACGATGTGCAAAGATGCAGTCAAAGTTTTACTGCTCTAACCCAGACAGACATAAACATTCCTCATGAACTTGGATGAAAATTATTTGTTTTTCACCTAAACACAATTTGACACATTTTTACGGCCTTTCTGTACTTGATGTCACACTTTCTACAATGAAGTTGTAGCAGTAGCAGTGAATTTTAACTGGAACTATCCGCAGTACAGCCATTGTGCAAGGATACAGATATTTCTTGCAAAATGTTAAAGATACAATATAATATTAAAAAAAAATGCTGCATAGAGGTTCAGTTGGCTCAGTCTGGTCCTTTATTTCGCTTTGCTTATTGTGTTTTTATTTTTAAAACATGGATTAACCATCAAAAATAACAGGCTGATGAAAAAACGGTCTGTCAGCCTTAATGTCAGGGTTTTCCTGTTTTCTGCGTTATGTGATACCTTCAGATGTTGTATTGATAGGGCTTTTAGATGGTTGTTTCCTCTGGGGATGTGGGCATGGAGTGGGAAAGGGTATTAGATGGCAGACACTTTAGCAGAGTTGGCGATCTGCATCTGATGATTAAAGAATTATCTCGCAAAACTGAAGCAACAAACATTTGCATTAGGGTAAGAGGGAAACAACTAAGAATTTCAAATGGTTAAACAATTACAGTTATTACTATGTAGTGGGTTTTATTAACACAGAACATTGATAACGTTTCATGAATTGAAATAGAAAAAAAAAAGTAATCCGGGGCAATACTCACAAAGTTGAGAAAAATTTATTCTTCTACCAAATCTTTTAATTCGTAGCAACATATATGATTAATTAATTAGTCTAATCTGAAGGTTTTAGGATCTTTCCATATTTCCACTGACTCCATTCTGAAAATTCTTTATGCACTTAATCAAAACGAGTGTGGTTTATGAAGATTTACTGACCAGAAATGTACAGTGTTTAAACTAAGTCTGCAGATGAGTTTCCAATAAATGCACAGTAAGAGTCTTGACTGTTCTCTAAACCTATTTGCATGAAGTGTGTCTGTACCTGCCCAATTTTACAGTTTTCATTTCATACGACCAGAGCTGAAGATGGCTGAAGTCCTTTTTGTCTCCAGGTTGTAGAGGTCACACAGGAAGGAGATTGGCCACTCGCTGCTCCAATGGTGGCCGGACGTTGCTGAGTAGACAGCGGCTGAAATGTTGAATGTTTGCTTGCTTGAGTTTGCCTAAATCAATGTCCACATCCCCAAATGTGTGGAGTTTTCAGGCGTGGTCTTCGTCCTTCCATCTCTAATGTGTTTTGAGGTTTTCTCAAAAATGCACCCTCCTTTTTGGCTCCTTGCATGGCTTACAAGAACCATAAGTCCAAAAAGAGGTCAAGAGCTTAGCGTTGTCTTTCTGCGCTATTGTCATGCACTAAGGTCGCCGGGCTTCATGCCTGTCCCTTAGCACATGTTGAACTCCACCTAGAACTGATTCACAACTGGGTGAGTTGCCTTCTAATGGGCAAAAGTTCCTCTCAGGTCTAACCATTAGGCCTTTTCCCACTGTAGGAACTTTTTTCAGTTCCTAGTACTTTTTTAGTTCCAGTCCCCATTTTGGGAGCATTCACACAGAGCAGGAACTATGAACTGGGACCACACTTTAGGGACTTTTTTAGCTCCTACTCTGGGTAGGTACTTTCAGTCAGACCAGGAACCTTTTGGTGACACAAGTACTGTACATTTACAAAGTTAACCTAGTTTTGAAACATGTTTTACACATTCTCACATTTAGATATTTTTTCCTTATTCTTAAGAAAAACTATTTAAAGGCAGTAACTCTTAAAATGTATGTAGGCCTATTTAAAATTGTAAATAGTAGCCTATAAGACTATTATTAGGAATTACAGTGAATAATTTTGTTTAATTGTCGATTTCAGTGGCGTTTTAAGTTGGCACATTATAGTTTTATGTGGAATCGGAAAAAAAAAGACAACTTTTGTTTTTCTAACACCACTTAATGACTTATTTAAATGTTCCAGTCTTTATAGATGCTAATGCTAAAGCTAGTTAGACCCACTTTCAGAAACTGCTGCTGTGTGAACACAAACATGGGGACAGGGTAGTTCCTCTGACTAAACAGGGACTGAAGAAATGTGGGGAGTAGTTCTTGGTACTTTCATGTGGGAAAACGCCTATTGTCTCTCAGCATCGTTACAAAAGTCTGAGCAGTTCATATACCACTTTACACAACATGTACAGTACATGTTGTTGTTTACATTGTCACACTTTTTATATGGCAATTCCAGTGAAATCAATTAATTGTCTTTCTCTCAAACACATCTGGGTCTATCAGTCTTCCTGAGGTTGGTGGGTTTGAGTTGAAACCCACAATCTGTCCACTAGACACTGCAAAGATCACAAAAGAGGCAAGTGAGTCCTGCCTTATCTCTATAAGCAGCTGCTTTAGCTTGGGATGCTCTGAAGAATGCAGTTGTTAGGCTTCAGTGTCACGCCAATGCCATTGCATACAAAAAATAATTCATTTTGATTTACTCTGAGCTAAACCTATAACAGCTCCAGCTGCCGTGTTGGTACAGTTTTCTTGTGAGCTCACATGTAGCCTACTCCCAGTGCTCTTGCCTTTAATCACAACACTCGCAAGACCACATGCTCTTGCAGAGACTGTTTTTGTAAAGAGAAAGGACTTGCGAAAAGCTTGAAGGTTGTAGGGCCAGAGTAGGATTTTCACATTGTGTGTGTGTGTGTGCACCATTGTCTTCTCAGTCGTGGGACATGAGCACTACTTAGCTCTATGACCAGCCTTCATTACTTTTTTCATTTTTTAATTTTGGACTCTTTTTTTAACATGACAACAAGCAACGCAGCCATTGAATCTGCATTCACTCTGCACAGAAAAGAAGAGACACAGTGAAAATTTGGTTGAATGCGGGATGGCTAAACCTGTTGATTGCTCGTCTCCACTGTTTTGTGACATAAATACAAACATAAATAAATACATACATACATACATACATACATACATACATGCATATACAGTACAAACATAAATACATACATATACAGTACAAACATAAATACATACATACATACATAATGTACATGAATATAGTTAAATTAACAAAAACTACATTACTAAAGACAAATCAAACTTTGACCTCGACTGACAGTAAATTGGCCCAGACTCAGGTGCACATGGAGAGCCAGCGGCACACTGCGACTTACCAGTGCATGTTAATCAAACCTGTGGCAGCTCGAGGCCTGCTTACCCTGAGCTGTGGGCTGTTGTAAACAAAGCTGGGTCTATAGTTTCCTCTGGGCAAGCAGTCTTTTCCAACTTCCTTTCCTCTTGGATTCACCTGCCTTCCTTCACCATCCTCCTGGCTCTGCCACAACGTTTTGGCTCCATCTGTTTGGAATAAAAGTAATGGGAGCGATGCCAAAAGACAACAGGAGAAATCAAGCAGAAACATTGAGCGGATTCAGGTGTTGTGCTTAATCACGGTGCCATCGGGCCTCGCTTCACTTCTTGTTAAAATCCACTCTTCCACAACTTCAAAACATTTACAATAATTACGTAACTGTGTTGTACCATGAAAGATGATTTCTAATTAAAGTTGTTAAATTTGACCTTTAAGTTTATTGTAGTTTTGTTTTCAGTGATTTTTTTAAAAGTTATTTTATGTAATTATTTATTATTATTTATTATTTATTTATTATTATTTTTATTATTATTATTTTTTGCTGTTCTGGCTCCCAAATATCAAAAGATAGGATACTAATAAATATTAACTAGAGTAACACTGACATTTGGGAGTACATTTGAAATTTCTTCCGGACTGTTCCGGGAAAAAGAGGACAGCGTCACCCTTTGCACAAGTCAGCACATAATGCATAAGTAAAAAGGTTCAAGGCTTTGTATTTGTTCTGCTGTTAGATCAGAGACGTCATCCCACACAAAACATCACACAAGTTAAATACAAACACAATACAATCAAAAGTACCTTTTCTCTCACAATTACCCCACACTGAATAAATCTCCATCTTAGAACTGGGCTTCGTGGTCACAGGTTGTTCTCGCCTCTCACGGACGATGACGCAGGCTTGGGTTCAGAAAGCGTGCGGGCTCAATCCGGTCAGGCAAGATATGTCAAGGTTGATCTAAGTTCCACAGTGTCAGTGTTGTTGCAGAATGCTATTTATTTTTATTTTTTTCTAAAAAGAGTAAAAAGTAATGTGGCTTATGAGAGAGCTAAAGGCATTTCATTAACAATGACCAACATGATGATGTTTAGCTAAAGCATTTTTCCCACAATTCATGCAGACTTTTGCTAATGTAGCATGACGAGCTGCGGGCATCACGTAAATGCCTTTGTTTTGTTATTTATATATGCGCAGCGTTTCCCCTATAAAAGGGTCGCTTTACCTGTCATATGCCATGTTTTCAGTTTGCTCACTCCACCTCACAGTGTCTGACTTATTCTGGGCCGAGTCTGCGCAGGTCATTGCTCTGCAGGAAAGCTCTGGTAAATAACTCTTCGTTCACTGAAAATTCCTAATAGTTGTCTCTCTTAGTTGGTAGGGCAGCGGCCTCATACCTGTGCCTCTCGATGCTCTGAATGTTGTTCTCCTCTGTGCCTCCTGTTTGGCTTTGAGGTAAGAAGAGCATGTCCATCAGCTGCGAGCATGTGTTACCTAGAGTTAACTTTGTATTTCTGTCAAAGAGCAGTACCAAGTAAGATGAGAATGTTTGAGCCTCCATATACAGTAATTCCCAGCTGAGCAATCAGCACAGAAGAGAAAGGTCGCAGAAAAGTCAACCCATGTCCAGAAAATACATGCAATATGTATCACAGACACTTACAGACATTTAACAAAATCAAAATGTTACTTAGTTTTGCTTTAAATTGTAATTTGACAAATTTTCATAATCATGCACAGGAGGTTGGGATAAGCGACAGCACTTGAGACTCAGTTGAAGGTTATTCAAGATTACTTAATTGTGCATGAATCAATCAAAAAGAAAGCTTAAAAAGACATCCCGTTAGGGGTCACGGGTGACTGGAGCCTATCCCAGTAACTGTGGGCCTTGGGCGGGGAACACCCTGGACAGTGGCCAACTCATCGCCGGGTTAGACACACAACCATTCACTCTCTCATTCTTTCAATAAGGGACATTTTACAGTGATGCCCAATTAACCTAAACATACATGTTTTTGGAGGTGGGAGGAAACCGGAGTACCAGGAGAAAACCCACGGTGACACGGGGTGAACATGCAAACTCCACCCAGAGAGATCGTGAGATGTTGATGCGGTCCGACCTGGGAGTCAAACCCACGACCTCCTTATTGGGAAACCAGAGCTCTAACCACTTGGCTACCGTGCACCCCCTTAAAAAGACAATATAAGCTAAATTTGCATTTGTCCTTTTTACCAAATCAGCATTTTGTAATGGCTATAAGAGAACCTGTCCAGAGTTGGATCTTGTAAAATGTTTTGGTGAAAGTTTGCTTGTAAAACCTTGCTTGTTGATCACTTGTTCTTTCGGTGCAAACACTGAAATAGTTTGAAGTTGTACAGAAAATGTAAAATAACAGCTGTTACATGTTGCAGCTTTTCCTGAGCCTATATGCTTGAAAAGATTGTCGTGATTGAATGTAATTTCTGCCTAACACACTCCAGCCTACAAAGGTGTGTTGCGTAACATTATTCACATGAACATGGCTACAAAAGCTTTTTGTGGGACAAAATGTGTGCAGTATTGTATGGACACCATAACTACTCAGTGCTTTCGTAATTGCTTTTTTTTTGCGTGGGACCAAATTAGACATTTGATCGAGCCACGTTCTAGCTATAGAGCTAGAAGAGTTGCATAAAAACACACAATATATATTTTATATTTATAACAATGTTATGCTTTAATCTAATAAAACTTCAAGTTTAATACTGAAAATATGTTTTTAATGGCTTTGACTTCTTTTCCTAACATTGTAAATTTTATCTTGAAATGTTCATTGTCGTAGCCCAAGTTTTTGTCTCCTAAACTTCGTCATGTGTTTCTGTTTCTCAAAACATTTCAGGGGCCTGATAGAAAACACGTCTAAGACTAAGAAACTTTAAAAATAAATATAATGCTTACATTTTGTTATTAGTTATAATTTAATTCATGAAAGGGATTAGAGTTATTGCAAATGCAATGTGTTAATGCACGGTGACATAGCAGAAAGTACTCTTGCCTCAAAGTAAGAAAGGCACGGATTCGGACCCGGGCTTTTCTGTGTGGAGTTTCCTCCCTGTGTCGTGGTGGTTTCCTCCAGACTCTCCAGTTTCCCCACCAGACAATAACTTGCAGGTTAGGGAACGCTTGGTGGTGATCGGAGGTTGAGGTGCCAGGTGTTTATGCAAATCGCTTCTGCTGAGCTGCCCCAGGACTCTAGCTATCACTGAGTGAGAAACCAACCAAACCATTCTCTGAGCACTCAAGTCTCAGATACAGGGCAATGCAAATTGCTCTAACATCCATGACACAATCCAAATACAATGTTGAGTAAGCTAATAATGGGAGAACACTGTTAAAACATGGTCAAAAATCTTGAAAATGAAAGTTGGGGAAAAAACTATCCAAAGGAAAACTTTTAGGGCACACTGAATGAAAGAAGGTAACATCCATTCCATTCCTGTCAATGTCATTTAATATTCCTAGCGTGAACAATATCTGAGTGAGACTTCTAACATTACAGGTAACAGTATAGCCTATGTGGCGTCTGTGAACATCTGATGCAGACAGTGTTAACGCTGTGACTGCACTGCTGACATGCTGCTGACACCACAAACTGCCCAGACTGCCTAAGAGGAACATGAACCCCAAATGCGCAATCAAATCATGACAAAAACATCCCACTTGGCAGTTTTGCTTACATTCTCTTCTTCACATCACAGAAATCAGACAAACAAGGATGACCAACATACTGCACTTTTAAATACAAAATATAAAATCTTCATTGGGAAATGGACTGCAAAAAAGGAAAATTACAAGCACTTTCAATTTTTATTGTCTTGCTTTGAAAGTTTAAACTTTAGCTTGTTTGGAGGTTTAGGTTTTTAACTTGGTTTTAATATGAACTTATTTCCATTATAATTTTCATATGAGATCATTATCTATTATCAACATTCTAGGTTTCAGTCAAGATTGTTCATTTCTTCTGTATTTAAATGTAAAACCTAAATGTTTAAACCTTGTTAAATCATAAGCCATTACCAAATAATGTTGGTCAATCGAACTACAATAAATCTTCTTGCACACCCATACATAATTGAATCAACAAAAGTTGTAAAGTAATGTATGCATTATTTGTATACATCTTATTAGCTAGATGAGTAAATTCACTGTGTGTGTTCTGTTGTTACAGTGAGAGAACTGATTTGATTTTACTTCTTCTCCTGCAAGTCAGTTCCAAATGAATGAATGTGCTTTATGAGGCCTTTTTATGCAGCCTTTACATTGAAAAAGAAACAGAGTTGAGCAAAACACATTCTGAACCTGAAGACAGACATTAAACAGGGAAAATCCAGACCCAGTTAACAGCAAGCTATAATTAATTTAAGTATCTCTGCATTTGTCTTTCACATATAAAGAACAGCCTTAATTACACAGGAACGTCAGACCCAGGAACATGCAAACTCCACTGAAGATCAACACAGGACGATTTTAACCCGGGACCTTGTTGCTGTGAGTCAAAAGTGTATGGCCATAGAACAATACCAGTCAAACCAGAACACATTGTTGAATTTAAATGATTGTTATTCTCATGACATTGTTTACTTTTGCATCTTAATGAAAGAAGCTGCGACTGTCCCTTCACACCACTAATTTTAGATTGAGGAGACCTACACAAAGGACTCTCATCTTTGATTTAAAAACCCAACATTTGAAGCGAGGATGACGGAGGATGTGCCAGGTAAAATGACTCCAGACTCTGCACACATTATCAACAGTGATTTATCTTTGTAGTGTAAACAGATCAATGAGATAAACAGATCAATGCCTGATATAGAGCAGGCCTTAAAGTTCAGAGCTTGTAATTACCTGCGATTGCATTGCTATATTTGAGAGCAGAGTGATGGAGAAACTTTTTTATGTTTTATACCAGCTACAAAACAAAGCAGATCTGTCTGTCTGACAGCTGCATCACCTTAAAACACCCAACACCCACAGTTACAGTCTATGGTCTTCAGTTTGCAGCTGTTGCAGGTTACAAGTGAAAACTGTAGACTTGTAATGTGGTTACATTACAGTTATTAGACATAAAGTTCCTTTTTTTTGTCAAGGTAATGCTTCAATGAAGCACTTTCTTAAATAGAAAAAGAAAAGAAGTGAAATGAAACTTACACTTAGATCTTCTCTGCAGAGATGAACTTTACAATGAAGTTTCCTAAATCTTAATGGAAAAAAAAAAAAAAAAACAGAGTGCATTTGCAAGATCCTGAAGCAAACACAAAACTAGATTCACAGTGATGTCTGTCTTTGCACCAGAACCCTTCGGCTGCAGGAAATTAACTTAATAATTAGTTGTGACTCCAACTACACAAGATTCTCAAAGTCACACATGACAGACAATGTTGATTCTGTTTATGGTTCTCAAACAAAAACGGAAACAAAGTTGAACAGTGTTTTATTTAACGTGGACAGATTTCAAATAAAAATCTGTGTTCCACTACTACTATTACTACTACTACTACTACTAGTAGTATAGTATAGTAGTATGTAGTAGTAATAGTAGTAGTAGTAAAAAATTCTTTGGCAAGCTACTTGAAAGGTGGTGAAAGCTACTGGTACTGTAGGGTAAATAAGTATTTGAACACTGATAGTGCCAGTTTTCCTACTTAAAATGGTGAGAAAGGTTTGTAGTGTGAGAGGTCTGGAGTAAGTATGGGGGAAGAGTGATTGTTCTAAGTTACCAAACCCCACAATCAAGCTAATACAGCCGCAAGACATAGTATTGCAGTCATAAATCCAGTTTTTGACTAATTGGACCAGAAGCTATAAAAATATAGACAGTTGATTTTGTGTTTAACCTTACTTCCACTTTAAATTAAGTGTAGTGTACTACACAACAACCACAGAAAGTGCTGCCATCTTTTTGAACTCCATAGTTATCAGTTGAAAGACAAGTTTGTGGAGCCACGATTAAACAAAATTAAATTTATTTTTATCGTCGAATCATATATGGTTTCTGGATTTCTATTTTGTCTCCGATCACTGAGAATATGACATTATTGTCATTAAGTTCTGTTCATGTTCTATAATGTGAAGATTTCACAATGCCAGATGGTAGACCAGTTTTTTTTAGAGTAATATTGTACTTTGTCATGGAATTATTCAACTGTCTGGTGATTTCTGCTTGAGACTGGACATTTTTTTTACTGGATTACTGGATTTAAACAATATTCAGCTCCATCTGTTTAAAATATTATGGAACATGCTCAGTTCAATCTATAGTAAGATGTCTTCTACTCATAGTGGTTCATGAAGAATCCAAACGCAGTGCTAGCTTAAGAGGGGTAAGTTGCTTCAAAAAATCAATTATGTCAACAACTCATACTCAACAGCAGATACACTTGTTAAAAAGTATAATTGAAATCACAGTGAACATGGTTTCCCCTTGCGGCCTGATCTGGTCACACCTCCACCTCTGCACTGCTCTCTGTGTTTGTATCTGTCCGTTTTGCTCTGCTGCTTTCTCTGCTTCCACTAATCTGTAGTTTAAATAAGACACGCAGCCACTACACAGCCAGGTGCGCACACAGACACAGGCAGCAAACCGTGACACAAGCAGCACAGCAGAGGACAGAGGAAAGTGCAGCTTGATTTGTGACCACGGGAGAGCAGTAGAGGGCTGCAGTGTGACGGTGAAACAACTCCAGGCCCACACACAGGCTCACGATGGAGTTTGAAATGTACGCGCAAAGGCTATTGTTTAGTCCTCATATGGTAACTGATTATTTTATAG
Source organism: Mugilogobius chulae (assembly GCA_038363315.1). Lineage (NCBI taxonomy): Eukaryota > Metazoa > Chordata > Actinopteri > Gobiiformes > Gobiidae > Mugilogobius > Mugilogobius chulae. The sequence goes on from CM076397.1 coordinate 40,388,353, forward strand.
GCCTATTTGAGTAAAAGCTTTTGATTTTTAAAGTGCTTGCATGAACTTGACAGTAGTTGACAAAACAAGTTTACTCAACCTAAACGTTGTGCGAGTGACAAAGTTTTTGAACAATGGCGCCGTGGCATTTAGTGGCACTGCATCCCAGTCTGTGCGCATTACTCAACGACCGACTCTCTTGTTGATACATTGTTTTATCTGTATAATACGTTATTAGTATGAAAATGTAGATGCTGAGTGTTTATTTCGTATTATGATTGATTGACCATTTTCAAACTCCAAAAGCGAGACAAAGGAATTAGTTTTTTCCCTGTTTTTGGTGAGAAGGCCCTGTTTTTTTTGTGTTTTTACAGCGCTAATGTGTAATAACAAAATGTTGAATTCCACTTTTTTTTACTGTGGGCTCTAACAAAACACTAACAGCTAAACCACTAAATGTCTAAATGTGCTACAGCCTACTTTAATATTTATATTTCATTGACTGTCTTAACCTAAACGCCAGATGAGTATCCTATTGATCCCCAGTGCAGTTCGGAGATGTCTCCATTTGTCAATAATGTGTCAGTGTGCTACTCAGGCTTGGCACTTGTTGATCCTTAATCTGTGTGTTCTGGGGTTTGGGAAGCTAAATGGTGGTACAACAGTCAGCTGATGTAAAGGAGAGAACTATGCGAAAAAAATACAATTAAATTAAAAAAAGGAGTCAACAAGAACGCTTCCGCCCAACTGGTGCGGGAGAATTCGGTCCAAGTCACTGATAACAGGCTGCCATAAAGGCAACCTCGAAGAATTTACAAAACATCATGGCGCACATTCGGGTAATTGCCAATGGACTGTAGTTAAATATTAGCAAACTTTGAGCATTTTAACATATGCAATGCACCTTTAATTAAAGAACATACTTTTAGCTTTTTTTTTTTTTTTTCGGTACATTTAGAAGTTCTGTGCTTCGTATTCAAAGTGAAATGTGAAAACCTCTTTTTCTGGTGAACATCTGAAGTGGTCGTATTGAAATCCTGTCTGAAACATTCTAACTAAAAGAATTTAAAAAAAGCATCTTATTTACAAATATTCTATTTCCAGTGTAAATCAAGCTCACGATCCCTATTAGTGGGTGAATAATCCAACAGAGGTAGCATATTATTAATACTATTCAATAAACTCTGAGCTGGGTCGCTAATGTACTAAAATCAGATAGGGCTTACTGAAATTATTTTGAATCACCTGACATTCATTACAGAAAAGAAACAAACAAAGATGTCAATAATGTAATCATCAATACCAAAAATGAATATAAACACATACCACACGAGTGACAAAACCTTTGCTTTATATTTATAAAATGATATGCATATATGGTTTGACAGTAAAAAACCCAGATAGACAGGTTATTTTATTTTATTTTTACATCAAAATGAAATTATGCTTCAGACAAACACAGTTCAAAATTTGACATAGTAAAATAGTAGGCCCTAGCAGAATTGATCAGTCTAACTGCTGAATGAATTAATTTCTTTTTCAGATAAGCTAAAATGTGCAAACACTGTTTTATCTTTCTGGACTATTTGACTATAATATTTTGTGACTTTCACCAGAAGTCAGAGTCAATAAAACAGTGTGTAAAGTCCTTTACTACAAACTCCTGGAGCTGGCCCGGCCGTCTCTCTCTGTGCGACCAATCCAAATCTCTTTACACGCTCAGGCTACTGTAAATGTATATGAAAGACTGGGGCATTGTTTGGCTGTGAAATTTAGTCCCAGAGTCAAAACATGCTGTGAGTTAAAAGCATTCAGATTTTTTATTTAGTTCAGCAGTCCCCTTTTCAAAGTCTCGTCACAGGGAGGCTTTACACAGGCCCTCCATAAGCAAAACAGGTCAATTTCTTAAATATTATTTCACAGAGTTTTGCTGGAGACGAAATGTAATCAAACTGACACTTAGATCTCCCCTGCAGAGAAGAACTTTACACTGAAGCTTTCTCAGTCTTTATGAAGAAGACAGAATGCATTTGTGTGATCCCGAAGCAAACACAAAGCTAGATTCACTTTAATCTCCACAGTGGTGTCTGCTTTGGCACCGGTTCCACTCTACTGCAGGAAATCAAACAAACCAGACGAGTTCAAATATTTGGAGTTGGAGTGACATTGACCCTGTTCACACTGCTACGTAACTGTGATGCTGATGGTCCTGCATTAGTATTTGTCAAATAAATCAGTTGCAATCAGTTGACTGTAAAATAAGATTATGTGACATATTTTTACATTGATACTGAAAACATTTCCATTGATGTTGATATTAGACCAGAACTAGTTATTGTGCACATGGTATATTAAAACAATCATAATTTGGTTCTGAAAATTCAAATCTGAGCTGTGTCTTGCTAAATGACACACCAGCACAATGAAAATAGGCACTTGTAGACACTTGCTGCATTTACATGAGAACTTTAACTATAAATAAAGAATTCAAAGTAAATATTAATTTGGCTTTGAAATAATTTCTAATGAAAATATTTTTCGGATTTAATCTTACTAGCAGTGTTAATTTTTTACACACCTATTGTAGTGTTAAAACATTGAAGAAATCAGAATGTAAAACCAATCACATTGCAGGACATATAGCACATTCCTGTGATAACTATTAACAGTTTGTGCTAAACTACTAACCAATCAGATTGATAAGACACATAGCAACATAAAACAAGTTCAGATATCCGTTGATACAGCTTGGCTTGGTGGCTTGTGCGGTAGTTCGCAGTATAAAGTCCCCAAGTTTAAAAAACAGATGTTAAGCGGAATTGAGTAAAGACGATTTAGTGTATTTTCTTTGTAAATCTTTAATTATTAATACATTTTATTTCTGCAAATATATGTCTTGAGGTACACAATTTAATACACTGATTTTATTAACTATTTTAGTAGTAGTTTTATTTCTCAATCTTAAGCGCTCTTCTTGGCGTTTTGACCCAAGGCCAAACCACTATTTGCCTTTCCACATAAAGCATTAGGGCAACTGATTTTATTATTCACCACAACTATGATCCTTTAACTTCCAATCAGAAGGCACATCACAGCGTTCCTGCTTTAATAATTGGCTTGCATGGACAATAAGACAAACAGGACAGTGCTGCATACAGAAACAATGTAAATTTCTGTGGGTCAGGCGGGACTGGCGCTACACCAACTAAATGAGAAATTGTAATGAAGTTTCAGTAATGCAGCTTGTGATTCTGCAGGGATTTGAAGCTCATCCGTGGGTAAGTTTCTTGTTAGCGTTTTCTTTGGTGATGTCTGCGGTAATGTGATAGCGACAGTGCATAGAGGCAGGGGAGAAGAGGCATTCATTACAGGACTCAAGCTGCTGCAGTGCACTTTTAACAGTGATGTAAGCTATAGAATCCACCACAAGGTATACACCTTCAATTTAAACTGGACTGGTAAAGAAACAACATTTTAAGATGTGTCATAGTGTTAAATTATCTTACTTTTTTCCAGCTACTTTAAAAAACAAGCATTTGACAAGTCCTGGTGGTTGGACACATTAAAAGACCTATTTTGCAGCTTGAAAATCAGGTACCACAGCTGTAATGCAAATTTTTGTACCTATAGATTTCGTGGCACCAATTTCTCATATAAATAGTTAGTAGCACAGAGTGTAGCACTCTATGTTGAGTTATCCAGCCTAATTTTAACTCACCTTAAGCCCCTGACTCAAACTTACTAATTTTTGTAACTTCAGACCTAAACATGTCCCTGCCTAGCCAAAACAGCCATCTAAGATGCCTAGAAAATAGGCCATACAATAAGCAAACAAAAAAGGGCAGAAGTGCACTGGTGATAGGTCAAGAACATGTTCTGGTAAACATACTTATTTTCGTGAGACTGTTGGACGCTGCGCCGCTTCACCCTACTGACGACGACCGGGGTTGTGTTAGTGTGAAAGGGCCTTTTCTCGTCCACAAAAGTTTAAAGGGTTGGTTTTAGTTTGCTTTGGTGCTTCTATTTTGGCTTCCACCCAAACCACAAGGCTGCTCTGTGATTGGTCCATCACACTGTTGGTGGTGGGAAATGGACCAGAATAATTCTCAAGACTTTGTGAATTCACAGATGTCTATCTGGCTGTCCAGGTTCGGACAAACTCCAATTGACCTTTAAATGATTTCAGTTATCGGATTGACATGTGCCTACACAATATAGTCTACTTTTAGGTCCACTAGATTGATTGCTTCGATAATTGCACAGCAGTGGAATACATTTCCAAAGTTATACCACCTCAACCCACATCACATCAATCTAAAACGCCCAAGGCTCCAAACTCATTAGGCCCAGGGAAAGTTCTCTTATCAAGCAGAAAGACATGCGGCACAGACATAAAACAGTCGGGTAAACACAACTTTGAATCTTTCTGGCTGGCTGCATAACTAACTGTCAGTCGCTCTCCATCATCATAACTGCTTCCTAATTCACCCAATTTCTCCTCCAGCCCCCTCGCACTCCCAGTAGTGATGTGCAACCTGCAAGTGATTAGTTCATTTGCAACTAATCTCTTTTGCGAACTGGATCATTAGTGGCATTGTGAATAATGTCATGTTATGTGATTGCCACTGCCACAATGTGGTGGATTTCTGCAAGTATTAAGGCATTTAAGTGGCATATTATGGCTCTGCAAAATATTTTATTGATTATTACTTTAGCAAATGTATTTAAATTTAGTCATGTGGCAAGAAAATACCCGTAAATAGTAAAAGTCCAAATCTATGTGAACGCATTTGTTTAACATGTATTAAAAGTCACTTTACCAGAGGACTGCTCTACCAGTGGGACAAAAATTAAGTAAAAAATTGTCACTGTATATCCACCAATCATAAAGCTAATGTCCCGGCACCGGGGCAACAGGGAACCAATCGGGAAGGGCAATCAGTCAGTTGGTGAGCCGTGACTCTGCACTGACAGGTAAAGGAAGCAACATATTCACTGATAAACCTCCTATCATTAGATGTACAACTTTGTTTTTCTGTGGAGATATTTTTTAAAGTTGTGGTAATTTAAAGCAAAACAGAGATATTGATATCATTTTAAATGGAGTCCATATTTCACTCTTTGAGTTTGAGCTGACATTGCAGTAATGAGATAAGAAATGAATTTACTTGATTTATTTGGAGGTTGAAGCATTCAGTTTTGAGATGAGGGAAGATTGAGGAAAATGTAAAACAAAATCTGATAACAGCAGTATACTTTTAGATCAATTATTATCTTTATGGAGCTTAGCCATATGTTTGGGACTGGACGATATTGACAGAAGTGAATACTTCCTTTTTTTTTTTTTTTTTTTTTTTTTTGGCATATCTCAATGACAATATTCAGATGACACTAAGCCAAAATGTGTTAAAACTAGTGCTGTCAAGCGATTAAAAAATTGAAGAGATAAAAAAAATTTACTCGATTAATATGTCTGTAATTAATTAATCATGCACTAATTTGACACCCATAATTAAAACATGTAGTTGAAAACATTTAAACTTTTTTTTGTTAGGTTTAATAAACTGTGATTTCATAATGAATGAATGAATGTTTAATTAATATAGCACATTTACACAGACAGATGTCTTCCAAAGTGCTTCACACAGTAACTCCCCCACTCAGTGATGGCAAGCAACCTCAGCAGAAGCAATTTGCCTATGCACCTGGCGCCTCAACCTCTGACCACCAAGCGTTCCCTAACCTGCATGTTATTGGTTGGTGGGGAAACCGGAGTACCCGGAGGAAACCACCCAGACAAGGGAGGAAAATGCAAACTCCACACAGAAAGCCCACAACCTTCTTGCTGTGTGGGGAGAGTGCTATCCGCTCAGATTGTGGGCAAAGACTGTTTTTCCTGTACATTTTTAATATGTTTTTTTTTTGTTATTATTATTATTATTTGTGATTGGACCCATTTACTTTAGTATTAAGCAATATGTTTGTAAAATTAATATCTACCTTTAGTTGAAAGTTTACAACACTACTTTTAAGATAAAAAAGTTAAATGGCTCTAGCATTTTTTACTCAAAACAAGAAACTCAATAATCAGTTTATGGATATTTTGAAAACCGCATTCATGATACTGTAAGCGAGTGTGCACATGCTCTATTAACTGTGACCTGCTATGACCTCCTATATAAGCGTATGTCTTCCCGGGTTTATTCTCCTCTTCTATTATCTAAAATGTGATATCATACCCAGGCCTTTATAAAGTACAGTAATTTAATCTGTATAGGTCTTGCTAAAGCATTAGTGCTAATTTTAAATATATTTAAGTGTGCAGTTATCTCTTCACCGTTAAATAAAACTTTTCTTCTTTGTTTGTTTTCAGATTCCTGACTCATCTGAAAGTGGCTCTGCAGTTGTTTTATTTCTGGACCTGGGGCAGCCTCGTAAACACCCAAAAATAAGAACGTGTAGTTTGGCTCAGATCTTTTGATGGGTAATCTATGGACCTATTTCAATATAACTACAGTAAATAAGCCTTTGTACAGCACAGTGTTTTGCAGGTGTATGGACAGCACAAGAACATTAAATTTCAGAAACAACCCACATATAGCAGAGTCTTCTGCATGACACATGGAACTAATCTTCTTCCTGCAGGTAATTGGTTCAAAATAATATTACACAATGTGGTAAAAATTTGAAGAATTCAGGAACAAAATATGAGAAGGAAAGCAGTGTGGAAAAGATTGTAAAACCAGTTCTAATGATTTGGGACTCCAGCAAATTACAGTGAGAGCCATAACTCACAAAGGTGCAAACAAAAAACAGTGGTGAACATTCCTAGTGCCCTTCCAAGCAAAATTACCCCAAGTGTGCACTGGCGACTAAGGGATCACAAAAGATCTCACAACAGCATTCAAAGAACTGCCTCACTTGCCTCAGGTATGGTTAGTGTTCATGATTCAACCACGAAAAAGAGATTGTGCAAAAATAGCCAGCAGTTTGAGTTCCGGGGCAAAAGTCAGTGCTGACAAAAAAAGAACATATAAGCTTGTGTCACACAAACAAAATTTGATGATTCCCAAAGCCTTTGAGAACATTTTCAACAACTTTTTGGAAGCGATGAGTCTCATTACATCTAAAGGTAAAAAAAGAACACAGCATTTGATAAAAAAGAATATTATGCCCACAGTGAAACTTGTTGGTAGTGTCATGATTTGAACCATGAACTATAAACTATGAACCATGAACTCTGCTCTTAGGCCTTGTCCACACGAAGACACAACAATGACAATTTTAAAAACGAATAGCCTGGACCGGAGTTGTCTTAGGAATTGTGAGCGTCCACACGAATCAGTAAACTAGCCTGATGCCAGTGTAATGGCTGTAACTGTCCAGAGTGTGGTGCTGTGACACTGACACAAAAGTCACAAAAGGAGAGAAAGACTTGACACTGAGCATGTGCAGAAAAGTTGTTGAATGTAAACAGAAACTTAATGGAGAATTTTTTTAACCTTAGCAAACATTCTGAATGAACAACATGGATCTAAAACCTACAGAAGAGACACAGAAAGTAGATTTATGCTTCAGATTCTTCAAAATATTTAACAAAACTTCAAACTGGATTTAATGGAGATTGTAGTGTATTTATAACATTTTTTCATGTCTTCTGTAGTTTACGATGCAATAAGACGGCAGACTTTCACAGTGAACATCACGAAGGTCAATACATTCTGCAGAAGAGACGTGACTCTGGGGTAGTAATGTCATTAAAAAGAATTGTAGATACAGCGTAACTGCGGACTCTGGGACATAGCTTCAGAAATATTCGTTTTCATTGTCCTGAAACTCATGCTTCATGTGGATAATTTGTTCTGAAATGTCTGAGCTGGCTTCGTGTGGACAAGGCGTTGACTAACCTCAAGATGAAAAGCATGTGAGTTCTGTAGCAGGACAAAGATCCAAAACACATCCACACTTTTGAAAGCCTTAAAAACTCTAGAGTTTTGGAATGGCCTAGTCAAAGTCCTGACCTGAATCCTATTAAAATGCTAGTATGGCCTTAAAATGTAACCTGGCTCATTCCAGATGGATATGTGTTGAACTCCTATCTGAGTTCTCACTATATCCATCTGGGACTTTACTCGCTGAAAGCGTTCGAGAAAAGTGGGGCGTTTAGTGAATACTTACCTACCTTAAAGTACGCGCCACACATACGGCTCTTCTTTCAAAAAGAATTAACACGTACATCCACGAGAGCCACCATCTTTGTTAAGCTTGAATGAGACTCAGCAGCGGCGCCGGGGCGCTAACAGCCGCTGTTCGGACTCCCAAACCAATCGGGCGGCTGGAAGGCCAGATGGTTTATCTCGTGTTTGTGAATTCACAAATATCGCGAGATAAACCATCTGGCTGGCCAGGTTACTTAAAATGTGGCTTGTGAATTAAAACAATTTTGCACAGAGAACTCATTGCAAATTATAGGGGAAACACTTTTTCATGGCGCTGTAAAACACTTTTTCTGTAATCATCATCTTCATTTAATTAGATATTTTTTTACATTCTATTCTGAGGGTATGGTTCTTTCAAGTGAAATTTCTCATGTAACTATTCTGACTTAGTTTTTGAAATTTCTATGGTCTACTCTATTTACATCAAAGTTTGTAGAGCTTCAGTTGAAAGCCTATAGGCGCCTAAATGCATGCAAATGTTTAGAATCATTGCAATATTGCACATCATGTGAGAAGGATTTATGACACTTGAAAATGATGGATAAGACACAACAAGGGAGAGGAAGAAAGAGGGGTTCAGAGTCAATCAAAATGCATGAGGCTTCCGGTCTGATGCTGCCCTGCAATCTGACAACCTCCCAGCAAAATGTGCAATCACTCACTTCAGCAGCAAAGACAGAAGTGTGTCTCTTGCGCACGTGTGAGTGTATGTGTGTGCGTGAGGTTCAAGGCTTGTTTGTCACTATAGTTCATCATACATGCAAAACCAAATGAGAAGAGGAGGTCACAGCGCTGATTTACAGCTACCCAACACCTCCTCCTCCTTCTTACGATGAAACATAATATTTTAGCAATGAAAATATATTAGGTGTGAAGCTTATTTTGTTTATAGTTATTTAAAGATTTTTTTCCAGTGTAGAGCTGCACATAAGACATTTAAAAATGTGAACGATCACTTAAAAATTTGTTTTTGTGTTGTTTGTAGACATGCATGACATAAAGCAATCCAGTATATACTCTAATAGTGCTAATTCGGCTTGTTTTTTTTCTTCCATAGACACATCAAAGCCTTGTGTCCCCAGCATGATTTTGTACTTTTGCAAAACAGATGTAACCTTACAAGATGTGAAGAATCATAAAAAATCTACAATTATGAGACAAATTTGATATCAGTCAAAGTATTTAGTGTACGGTTTAGTATTGTCAGAACGTTGACTCAACAATTTGTGCTTGTACACCTGGCCTTTGTTCTATAAGCACAAAGCACAATCTTACTTAAAAAATATAACTTAATTTCACATATATTCAGAGATCAGACAGCCTTTTGCTAATGCTAAGATTTGGTGTACAGTAATCACTTGAGATGCATTCTGCACCTGACAACTAAACACTTGCACAGTATTTTGATAGTGTGTTATGTTTGCATATTTTTATGTTGTGCATTTCTGAATGTGTTTGTGATGAAATGTTCAAGTTTTCACAATTCATCTCCGCACCATAATCTTCAGACGATAATCTTAAGAAGTTTTTCTTTCTGCTGTCCATGAGCTTCATTCTCCCAGTCAGTCACTAGTTTGTCCTACTTGCTTTTAGTTTTCTTTGCTTGCCTTGATGAATATGTTTTCAAAATGTCTAGCAGCCACTTCTCTGCATTTCCAAATGCTATTTCCCTTCCAAGCAATTGACAAAACTCTTGGACTTGCACATGCACATTTGAACAGTTTCCTCAAACACTTGAAGTACCTTAGTTGTTTTTTTCTCTGATGTAGATTTGTCTAAAGCACATTTCAAAGTGCAATGACGCTCCCCACTGGGTCTGGTAATTACACTCGGCTGTCTTGGCAGTGGCTCAGATTGACAACCAACTGCTTTAAATTAGAGCTCATGTCAAATGGATGTGATTCTGAAGTTGAAAATTACAAAACAGTGAGGAAAAAAATAAAGAATTGTAAAATGACCACAAGCGCAGACCTCAAAAAGTCCTGCTGAGATCAGTCCTAATAAAAGCGATATGTTCTTGATGGCCAAAGAACATCTATTACTCTCTGTAGAGCAGCAGCTATGAAGACTGTTGTGAATGGTACTATACTGGGGGTTGCAGTTTTCTGTTAATAAGTTGAGTAGTCACGCTCCCTTTTTGTTGTTTTTATCAAAGAAGTTTCCCCAGACAAGACAGACTGCATATCTTTTCTGCAGGCGACATGAGCAGTAGAATGGGAAAGTGACGTTGATCGATAATTCCTCCATAGCCTCATGTTTTATGGAGGCTTCTATCAGTGCGATAGTTTGCACAATTGAATTTGCAGTTGTATAAGTTCATCAGGTATTTTGTCGTAAGTCAATGAGTATGTGTCCTATTGAATTAAAAAACTGGCTTAGCTTATGAGTGGAACATTAATACATTTTTTAATATCTGTAATCTGGCGTTTTTTTCTAGTCACTTTACATTTTATCTGGCCCCCAGTGTCCAGATTTCCTATTTGTTTATTCTATTTCTATTACAGTTCATAATTGTAATTAACTTTCAAACGTCTGATATTTGCAAAATAGTTTCTATGCATTGATGAAATGTGATGAAAAAGTGTCTGCAGTGTAAGCAACATTCAAAACAATAAATAGAGCTTTACAGTACAAATGCACAGAATGCAGATCACCATCATGAATTTAAAGCAGAAGTATTTTCCCCCACATTCAAGCTTTTTCAAGGTCAAGAAACTAGACGACAAGTTTAAAAGACACACAGCTGTGTCTGGTCTGACACCAACCATACTACAAATAGTTAGATGACACTGCAGTCTTGACTTTTCTCAACAACCATAATTGCTTTACTGCTTATTACAGCATGTCTCACTATGGTACAAACAGTTACAGCTTTACATCATACAAACAGAAAGAAAATGGTCTTCAGGGCATCCAAACCTCTCTGATACGTAAATATTGCACATATATTTTCGTTAACATGGCAGCACAGCAGGTATCAGTTAACTTCTTCATGTGGTGTCAAGTTTGGAGTAGTAACCGAGTCTTTTGTGGTTAGGTTAAGATAAAAGTACATCAGAAGCACGGTTATTCTTGCTTGCAGTCTTGCTGCATTTAGATTGCCTCATTTACACCACAAATAAAGAAGAGCTGTGTCCTGGTATATGTTGAGTATGTAAAGACAGAGAAAACTGTTTATCGATACTGCAAAACACATGCTGAAAACTACTGGTAAATTTTTTAGAAAGAAATATTCAAACTTGTTATCCGCAAATGTTGAGCCCATTTTATTGTTTGTGAGATATTGGCGTGTGTCTTCAGTCTTTTCAATCACACTTTAGAAGTTTAATAATAACAGCACTTCTTGGTAGTGTTACTTAAAAAAAAAAAAAAAATCCAGTGCCCTGGGAACATTATTTTTTAATTTTTAATTTTTATTACAAAATTTCAAACTGAAATTGTTTTAAAACCCTTTGGAGCCCAAACTATTGTCTAGACTCTGCAGCTGTAGCTTGTACTTTTAGCCTCTTATTATAGATCTGCCTAATTTTACTTGGTTAAGATGGGTGTCGAGACCAGTGTTTACTCTAGATTTGGCATATTTAGGGTTTCGACAATTTCCCCTTAAAATTTGAATCATTTAAATTAGTTTTTGGGACCTGTATTAACCTGAAATGTTTAGGTGGAGCACATTTAAAAGTCCTATAAAATATTCTTGAATTTTTGGGGTTGTTTTTTTATGAACTGTGCATGATTGATCATATCAAAATGGCTGATTTGACTGTAAAAAGAGCAATGATGGATACAAAGGTGATAGAATTATTTTTCCCAGTTTACTAAACGACCCAATAACGAAACACTTTCTGAATAATGACACGCCAGCTTTGACTAAATAATAACAAGCCTGAGCACTTTATTTGAAATGCATTAAGTCTAATCCTACATCAGGTTGCTCTTTCACAGGTGAACAAATCCCTATGAGAACACTATCTGACCGCATCTTATTTAGCCACAAAGCACTAGAGATTTCCCATAGCCTTTAAACCCTTCTCCATGAATCATTCGAGCAGCTACTATACCAAGTGAAACAAACAAGCACAGTGTCTTTAAACAACCTTCTGAATCAGTGCCAGGAACTAAAGTACATGTGATCTAAAAAGTGTATTTTGTTTTATTTTTTATTTTAAGCATTGCATTTCAGTTTACTTTTCCAGTATCTTGTGTCATTTGAGTTTCATTGATTTTGGTAAAGGTGTGCTTGTTTACGGTCTTTGTTTGTTGTGCTCTGATAACGACATAGATAAAAAATAAATACAATGTATTTTTTTACAGCATAATAAAAATGACAATTGATATATTTTGATGAATATTGTACTGAGGGAATAGTGTTGGGTTATACATGCATCAAGATACATTAAGAGGCAATTGTTTGAAATATATGATATGTATTCAAACAATAAAATGCTATGATTAAAAAACACATGACATAGGGTTACTCTGTGTGTGAGATCCTAATTAGGTGGCACCACTGCGTTAGAGTGCATGGCTCTTGATGATGACTGTATCTAGTGGTTGTAAAGATGTGTTATTATTGATGGAATATCAACAAAATCCTAATCTTTTTCCAGCCCAAGCCCCAGACCTAAACTTACCCCTTTTAGCAACTTGAAGCCTACACGTACCCATTAAACCTAAAGAAAATGTCTCCTTCAATCCAAACTTGTGTATTTTACGCTAAGAATGATTATGTCTATTTTACGCTGTTAATTTTACGTAACATGCATACGCGAAACAGGTATGAAACCGTGCTCATCATATGCTATTTATGTGTCAGGGTTAATATATTGCTTTCCAGTGATTCTGTGTAGGCACAGTATCACTAGACCTGTGATACCTGAAAGAGATCTGAAACAACAATGAAATGTGAAACGCAACATCCTTCACCTATGACATAAGCAAAAAATGTTATTGTAAGCATAAAAAGTAATACAAAGCGTTTCCTTCATCTTGACAAAACAATAGGGCTTAACTCAGCAAAGAGATTCCTATGAACATAACACATTTGCATACAATAAATAAATTACACTTCTCAGTTGCTTATGAAAACAAAACAGGAGAACATTGACCAGAATGTGTAAATTACACACACAGCAATCAAATTCATCCCACTGCGAGCTCTGTGTGCACTCTCTGCGTGTGCTTGCCTTCAACAGTCTGATTTTATTAAGCAGCTAACACATTGGATTTAGCAGCCGTACCTGCTGGGACATTAATATGGACAACAAACACCACTCGAACTGCACTGCTCTGACATGCACAACAAGTACTGCTCCACTGGTTTGACTTTCTCTATGCGACAGTATTAGCAGTCCCGAACACCCGCTTCTAATGTTATGAGTGGCCCTCACTGTGTCATATACAACTTGTCATGCATCTCTCCAGCCCCTCTTTCTCAAGCACAAGAGTCGCACACTTGACAACACTTCTTCAAGCAAAAAAAAAAAAAAAAAAAAACACTTTAAGTTTTAAGTGGCTGCAAACAGCCTGTGCCAGGACACATTAGAAAACAGGACAATGAGCGATCATGATTGGACAATATTTTTTTGACTTTGGAAATGTGTGTTGAATTGAAATTTATTGCAGGTGTACATTATTTCTGGAATTAAAAGATTTTTTGGGGGGATTGTGGTTGTATTAGGAATTTAACAAGTACACTTTTAACTCACAAGGATGATTAACCCTAGAGCACTATCGCCGGGTGAAATTCACCCGAGCAAATGTATTTACATGATTTTCAGTATGTTGCATTTTTCTGAGTGTCATGAGTCCCTGGGTAGCTTCACCATTGTTTTTGACTTCTATTAAGGTGTGGGTATTTCCTTACCCCAAAGCCCACTTTTTCCTACAGGCTTGTTTTCGGGTGTTTTTCACCCGGCGATAGTGAATAGGGTAATGTACGTTTTAGGTGGATTTCACCGAGTGATAGTGTTAGTGTTTAAAATCAAGCGATCCTGAAACATGTCAAGAGTGACAACATTCAGGCTCACCATATTTTCACCATATTTACTGTCCCTCGTCAACTCCAGCTTCATTCTGTGGCAGGATTAGAGTCTCTGACATCTCTGCTAGTGAGGAACACAGGTTTGCTTTTGGGTGATTTTCACCCGGCAATAGTGATAGAGGGTATAATGTATGTTTCCTTTTTTTTTTTTTTTTATTTTGCCAAAAGCTACATTATGTAGTTGGCTGTTTATATAAATTATGAATATATATCACAAAGTGGTGATTTCAAAGTGAATTCTTAGGGTAGAAAACAATATTTTAATCAAGTGGTCATTTTTACACAATGAAAAAATACCAAGTTTTTGTTCCTTTCTCCTGTAGTTATTTGCGTGCCCAGGAGTCTGAGCCTTCACCAGGGAAGTCTCACGTGTCTCAGGAATGGGTCGACCAAAGACCAAGTTTCCTGTATCAGTATTTTTTTTTTTAGGAATTTTTTGTTCTCATAATCCAAATTTTTCACTAATTTTCAAGCATGTTTGTAGGATCTTCCTATATTTTTATTTTCCATTTTGTTACACATATCACAGTTGAAAATAAAAGAAAACCACTGTAATTTATCAAGTGTTGTCATATTTTGAACTATTTTTTATGGCAAGTACTTTTTTTGGGGTATATTATATTTGGTGAAAATTACCCGCAAAAGTGATGCTGTAACTTTTTATAGCGATAGTGTTCTAGGGTTAAACAAGGATACCAGATTAAACAAGACCAACAGAATGTCATGCAAGTAAACAGTTAGCCTATCTTAGTGTAGCAGGCGTAGGGCTATAAAAGCCGCCCCATCTTAGCATTCGACCTCTGACCCACAAACTGTAGCCTTCCGGTCAGCTTCACTGCGCCTCCCTCCTCTAAAATGCCAGTGCGTTGCTTTAATAGTTACGTCACTGGAGAATTAACAGAAACTGTCTCTAGCTCCGCGGTGGTGGTATAGGGCACCGCCCTGTGTCAAGCACCTCCGTGTGTAGAGCTCCTTGGGAAGCAGCTAGCAACCTCACTCCTCGATGTGTGGGTCTGGATCGGGTCCAGGTTGGAGCTGAACCATGACCAAACAAGCGCTTTAGAGGGATTTTTTGTTTATCAAACTCTCTTTGCTGCTGGTTAAGTTAACAACAACTGGCGACAAGACAACCCAGCAAACAAACTTTTCTTCACAGATCAGGTAAAAGGCAAGAATGCTTATACATGCAGTTTAGTTGAGTATTAATTGTCTTTGGATGAGTTCAAATTGATCCACCGACCCACAGCCTAAACAAAAATACATTGCATTAAGCATAAATTAAATGGGTTGCACGGTGGTTAGAGCTCATTAAAGAGGTCGTGGGTTCAACTCCCAAGTTGGACCATATCAGCATCTCACAATCTCTCTGGGTGAAGTTTGCATGTTGTCCCTGTGTCACTGTGGTTTTCTCCAGGTACGCCGGTTTCCTCCAAAAAACATGCATGTTTAGGTTAATTCATCACTTAAATTTCCATTAGTGAGTGAATGAAAGAGTGAATGGTTGTCTGCACGGGTTGGCCACTGTCCAGGGTGTTTCCCTGCCTAAGGCCCAAAGTTACTGAGAGAGGCTCCAGTCACCCGCAACCCCTAATGAGATTAAGCGGTAGAAAATGAATGAATGAAATGTTACTTAGCTGTGCTGCATCTTTAAGGTAAAGGTGCGCAGAGTGTGGGCAGCACCAAGAGAGGCCTCTGTGAGGACATTAAAGCTTCAAAATAGCACACATCAGCACACGCGGCTTTGATAAACAAGTTTGATCGCATCATATATCAAAGAGCAGTATTAAATAAGAGGGTAAGTTAGTTCCAGTAAGAGATGAATGAAACCAAATAACCTCAGAGGAAGAGGAAAAGGGCAGTGCAGAGTATTTTTTTTAGTATTTTCTGTGTTTAACAGTTGATTGGTCAGAACAAATGGAAGAAATGAAATGGGAAGAGAAAAATTATAAACACCAGTTTATACAGTTATTCAGGTCTCTTTTGTGGTGCATATACTGCATTTAACTCCATACATGAAGAAATTTAGTTTTCCACCACCTGAGGTTCACAGGGGAGCAAGTTTCACTTCAAATCTTATTTGCTTTAGCTATGTACTTTTGTTCTCATCTATCATTCTGCCTTTCAACAGTTTATAGATAAAATATCTGCTCTAAACAAACTCTTTTTGTAGTTTAAGATATTGACTGTGATCCGTTTGAAAAGAAACCTGACCTCCTGAAGCAGAGGATCACTTCAGTCTTGTCATCCACACAGCACTGTTGGCTCTGTTTTACAACAACAAGCAATCTCTTCTCTGTGGGTGTGACATCCTCAGGGTCCTAATCTAGTATCTTTGGGTGATGGTGAAACTATCATGTGACTGTAGACCAAGTGATCAGATTGCCTTCAATTGTGCCATATAATAAAATGCTAAAGACAGAAATGTCTGTCCTTGGCAGGCAATGGTAGGCACTGAAAGATTTTCCTCCTGGCAGGGAAAGAGGTAACAACTCCATTTAAAATGGTGATGTGGGCAAAGTGTAGCGCTGACGAAAGTAACATAATCCAGGCAGATTGTTTCTCAGAAATGGTCAACTACCTTTTAACATGTGCTGATGATTGGCAAGAGACTCAACGTTCAGAAACAAGTTGATCCTACAGCTTCGCATAATCCTGCTCTTCACATGTATGCTTCTAAAAATTATCTATTTCTTCATTTGACATTATAATATAAACCATATAATTGTGGATCAATACAATTAAATATAATTTGTACTAGATGGTAAAATAGTTGCTCTTTTTTATTTATTAGTTTGAATTAGACTGTCTACTTGTCTACTTGACTACTATTTTACTGTTTAGGAAGGCGTACTGTATTTTTCTGTGCATAGGTTATTTAGACACTGCATACATTTTCTATACTTTCCACAGCATCCTCCCACTCCTGTGTAAGTCCTCCATCTGTCCTCCTCTGCCTTTCTCCGTCTCCATCTGCCCGTCTGTCAGTGTGAACATATCGCTGCCATCTGCTGGACAGTCGTAGTGATTCATGATAGTGGAGAAAGAGAGGACACGTCTCATGCACACTGTCTCGTCGTCAGTGCAATATCTGTTTACTCAGAACAAATTGTGGTGCTTCCTCTGTGGAAAGAGTTGAAAATGGGTTCAGTGAGGAATCAATAATATTTTTGGATTTAGTGTTTAATCATGGCTTGTACTAACAGCATTCAAGGGTGACTGCCGGTCGAGCAGGACAACTTCTATTTTTTTCGTAGTAGTTTTTTTTGTCTTGCGAGCTGTGTGCAAGTTTTGCTCACTTGAAATGATCACGAGAAAGTTCTTTTTGTCATTTATTCAGTGCTCTATTCACAAACAATACAAAAAGCCCTGGTGAAAACAAAAGATTACTCACAGCTTTACCCAAAACCACAATATCTATGAGCAGTAACAGGCACAAGCCTGATCTGTCTTCAGTCGTTGCCATAAACTGGGCGGCAAGCCTTAGTCACGTGATCCAGACCCACCTTTTCCGATTCTCGGTTGTAATAAACATTTAAGACAAAAACAAGACAAAAAATGTGAATAATTAAAAATAGCCTAATGAATAAATATTGTCTCCACTTCTTGTCCCTATTTGTTAGTTTGTTTGTCTGTTATTTGTTAGTCGATTGGTCATATGTGGAGTCAGGACCATTGCATCTTTACTGACGACAGGGCTAGTTGTATGAAATGTAGTAGCTTTAGAATCAAGGGTTACAGAGTTATAAATGCGCTCATTGAAGGCCCTGAAGCCTTGCTATTTGAACACTCCCTCACATATAACAACTTTCATTTGATAATATTTAGGCCTATGTCATTTAATTGCTGTTTTCACAAGCAACATGAAAGAATCAGTTGGTAGTAATTGGATTCTGAAAAGATGCACAATATCAAAAAGGTTCAACTTGAAGTTTTGAGTTGTTAGCTTAAAGGATAGTTTTACACGTTATTTTTATTCTTCTACTGTAAAACAATAAACAGTTTGTAAACTCATCAATGACTTGTAATGAAGGTCTGTCCTCAGCTAAATATGGTTGATAAGTTTGTACCAGCTGACTCTGGATTATTCAAAAAGTGTGTTTATTGTGACTTCACACATTTTCAGTTAGCCTAACATTAAACCAATCGAGATCCTAAATGACTGAATAAAATCACTTTTGCTTAGAATGTCAGTATGTTCTACACTTACACAACTGTACTTTCAGAGCAAAACATTTTGCCTTAGTGTAACCGGTGTAGCCACACGAGGACCAGTATGGAGAAGTGTGTGGTATGGATAAACTCACTCCCTCAGTATAAGAAGCACAAACAAACTGAGCTAAGGGAGCTTCCTTTAGCTCAATGAGTTTGTCGGTTGACTGCCCCGGGAGACCCGGTAACTCCCGCTCAGACACAACACAACCAGAAGCAAACCCACACCGTCACATTAGTTCTATTTGAAAAGAATCAACCTATCCTGACATGCTGTCGGTTGTGGCTACTAGCACCAACTGTTGCTACCTCTGACTGGTATTTTGGTCAAAGATTGCCTGACTTGTGACTGCTGGGCATGTTGTTCTGCACATATTTGGGTATAGACTGAGTCAGTTTCAGACTGTCCCCATTCAGCTCATCTGCTTAAGTCCTAAAGATGGTATTACAGGCCTTAGCAGCCAAGTTAATGGTGCAACTGTTCACCAAGGAAATCTTACACAACACTGGCATATTTTAGATCAGTCTTTAAATTCTAATTTGTAAACATATTACATAGCATCAAGATGAAACTTCAGTTCAGTTTGACTTTGAGTTCAAGTGCACGGTAAAGCGCTTCTCTTTAGGTTTGCACTATGTTTGTTGGCATCACAGCCATAATATTATCAGTGACTATATTACATGTAAGCAGTTGTTTTAAAAAGTGCTGAAAACCTTCATTTGCTGAGTTTATGCGAAGTGATGTGGAGAAAGCTGTGCTCAATACTGCATAGCCAGCACGGATGGCTTGTGAACGCACTTTATTTGCCAAAATTAGTTTTTAGTATTCAGAAGAGAAAACAAAGTTGTGTCTGACATTTGGGTGGCCAGTTCCTTCACAATATGCATGAGAGTGGGGTCTCGTTAGAGATAAGCAATTTCTCAATCTCTTGATAACACTTTTCTGTATGTTCTTTGAGCCCTCTCCAGCAGACTGTCAAAAAGCACATACCTATGTATACGAGAGTTTAATAGCATATCATGAGCATGTTTCTACCCTTTTTTGTGTGTCTATACAGTGTCTCTTCCCGCTGTGAAAAGCATCAAATACAGAGTGCTATTTTCTTGGCGTCTTTGGTTTTAGTGACTAAGGTCTGAAGTTACAAAAATTGATAAGTTTAGGTCTGGTACTTTCAGTTGGTTAAGACTGGCATTAGGATTTCGTTAATATTCATAATTAAGAACATATCTCTACTTCCACACTAATGAGATGGGGCACCATTGCATAGATGTGCAAAAAAGGAGAAATTGCATGACACACATTTAACTTTGCGTGGCATACATATGTATTTAAATTTGCGTGGCATACATCCACATTTCTGCGAGATGGGTTGCACTTTGAGATAGTCTGCAGCACTGCTTTGAAATAAAAATATTTTTGTCAAACTTGTGATGAGCATTTTTGTCTTAAAATTAGGTACAGTAGTCCACACCAGCATGCTTAAATATTTTGATCTATGTATTTCTTTCTGCTGCCAGTAGATTTTATTTGTGAAAACACCAAAGTGACATATAGGCTACATTTTTGGTAAGATACAAATTTATTGTATTTTCTTTCATCTTAAAACTTGAGATGGTCAATGTAATGATATGATTTGACCTATAAATTCAAGGTAATAAAAAATATTTTTCTAGCCTGTGGAATTTTTCCATTGCAATGCCAGAGAACTGTCCATCGAGGAAGATTACTTATACTTTTTAAAACATACCTGAACTTGCAACAACAATCGTGCAGATAAAACACACACATCTGAGCTAAAATGAAATGTATGTAGTCTAGGTTTCAGCGCTGTTTGGAAAGCCACTATTGTTTCTAAAGTAGGTTACTGCACGCATATTCACTGAGAAATTCCTGACAGATTTGAACAAAACAAATCTTGTTCTACATTCCTTCAGCTTTTATGCCTCTATTGTTGCTATCTAATATGAATTTAAAGTCCCAGTGGAATTAATTCAACTTAACAATCACTTATTTAAATAAAGGTGTCATTACTTTGCCGGGTAAATACAGTAACTGGCACATTCTGCTTTATCTGGATTCCATAATGGACAAAAAGCATCAGTTAGCACAGTGGTGCTAATTAAGTTGTGTGTTAAATTGCTGAAAAGTACAATTCTTTATCTGGTTGTGATTGAGCAAGGACATGGACACACAAGGAACATGCTCAGTGGGAACAAACATCAGATAAATCCATCATCTTTTAGGTCTACGTAAAGGACAACTTTTAATGAATTAACTTTTTAATTGGGTTGTGTTTGACAAGCCCACATCCTGCATGCTTGCAACGTGCAAACTCTGACATATCTATGACCTCCAACGCATCCCCACCAAAAAGCTTCTTAATCAGCCAACTCAATTAGCTGTAGTCCTGTACAAAAGTTTTAATTAGTGCTGTTTCTCTTAATCAGCGTCCCTTTTGACAAAGTCAGACGAGAGATGCAGCAGAGATTGGGGAAGAGCTGCCCTCCGCTTCCTGCTTCTCTAACTGCATTTCCATGACTCATGATCATGTAACTTTCAGATAAACATCAGCGCGATGCACCTGCTGCTTCCAGCTTCTACAGACAAAGACTATGAAATATGTGTGATGAAGAGAGGATGGAACTTCCATCAGTCAGCTAACACGGATGACAAGAAGTGCTTTGTTGTCACATTTAAATGGCATCAAGAACAAACTTGTATTATATACAAGGGCATTATGTTTATTAAAATTGAGGGGTTATCAACCAGATAGCAGAAAGAGCTGTAATATCATCACTAACTGTTATCAGTTAAAGTTGGAGTAACTTTTTTAGTTGTAAATCAGTAACCTTGGTAACCACTTTACCAGATTTAGTCTTAGTAAAGCCTTATTAAAGCATGAATAAAGAGTTAATAATGATCAATAAATCATCAAATAATGGATGAAAATGTTTATTAAGGCTTAGTTACTGCTCACTTAAGGAGCTAAGATTAGGATTTAGGGTTAAGGGGTTGGGCTTGTAGTAATTAAGTTGTTACTAAGCCTTAGGAAATACTTTAGTCCATTGATTTCTCATTTGTTCACGATGAAATAACTCATTAAACATGCTTTATTAAGAGTTTATTAAGGCTAATCAAGGTGTAGTTATTATAAAGTACTACCGTAACCTTAAATGCAGTACTTTGTCAAAAATTGAGAGCACTGAGTACTGTCTGAATAGAAAAATAAAGAATTTTAGTTCTAATCTGTCTCTCTGATTGACTGAGCTGGGTGGGCCTCTTCAGTTTCACTTTGTTGTTTGTGAAAAGTGCTTTTTAAGCAATACTTTTAACCAAAAAATGATACATGTTGATATTTACCATGTGTTGTCGGATTAGGAGAGAAAGTCTTTGTTGATACACTTATTCAGGTGAGTGAAAAAAAGCACAGGAAAACACTGTCTCAACCTGCAGTAGCCAGACTTTGGTCAACAATTTCATACCTGATCAAAACAACTATAGCGCTCTTCCCGATTAATTGTTTTTAACAAAAAAGTTCCCCAGCCAACTAAATGAATGGGCTTTCTTTCTGCAAGTTCCATATATTATACATGTGGATTCAACACATTTTCATTTTCACAGATGTGATCCAAACTTAACTCTCCAGAGACACACATACAAAAAAAAAAATCACCATGGGACATCTTCAATATCAATTAGGCTTGACTAGAGATAGTCTCCATTTTGTTTGAGCGGAGGAACTTTATCACCATAAATGGATTAAAAGAGACAGTCTACTGCTTTTTCATAAGAAATCTGATGTTGTGGATGTGATTCTGATAAATGGACTCAACAACGTGACAAGGAGCCACATTTACGTTGCTGCAGCTTATAAGCGAATTCACATTAAAACTAATTGAAAACAAGAACAAGAAGTGTTAATTTCACTAACAACAGAAGTGTGTTCATGCTGCAGGTCAACTCTTGCATAATCCATCCTGCTTACTCACTACTCTGGAGACACGTCATTGTCAGGTCCAGTTCTGGAGACACGTCATAGTCAGGTCCAGGTGAACTCTGGAGACACACCATAGTCAGGTCCAGGTTTAAAAACACGTCACAGTCAGGTCCAGGTCTGGAGACACATCACAGTCAGGTCCAGGTCTGGAGACATATCACAGTCAGGTCCAGGTCTAAAAACACGTCATAGTCAGGTCCAAGTGAACTCTGGAGACACGTCATAGTCAGGTCCAGGTCTAAAAACACGTCACAGTCAGGTCAAGGTGAACTCTGGAGACACGTCATAGTCAGGTCCAGGTCTAAAAACACATCATAGTCAGGTACAGGTCTAAAAACACATCACTGTCAGGTCCAGGTGAACTCTAAAGACACACCATAGTCAGGTCCAGGTTTAGAAACACGTCACAGTCAGGTCCAGGTCTGGAGACATGTTACAGTCAGGTCCAGGTGAACTCTGGAGACACGTCATAGTCAGGTCCAGGTCTAAAAACACGTCATAGTCAGGTCCAGGTCTGGAGACACATCACAGTCAGGTCCAGGTCTAAAAACACGTCATAGTCAGGTCCAAGTGAACTCTGGAGACACGTCATAGTCAGGTCCAGGTCTAAAAACACGTCACAGTCAGGTCAAGGTGAACTCTGGAGACACGTCATAGTCAGGTCCAGGTAGAGACACATCACAGTCAGGTCGATGTCTGGAGATATGTCATAGTCAGGTCCAGATCTAGAGACACGTCACAGTCAGGTCCAGGTGAACTCTGGAGACACGTCACAGTCAGGTCCAGGTCTAGAGACACATCACAGTCAGGTCCAGGTGAACTCTGGAGACACGTCACAGTCAGGTCCAGGTCTAGAGACACATCACAGTCAGGTCCAGGTGATCTCTGGAGACACGTCACAGTCAAGTCCAGGTCTGGAGACACGTCACAGTCAGGTCCAGGTCTGGAGACACATCACAGTCAGGTCCAGGTGAACTCTGGAGACACGTCACAGTCAGGTCAGGTCTGGAGACATGTTACAGTCAGGTCCAGGTCTGGAGACATGTCACAGTCAGGTCCTAACTTTTATTAAAAATACATTCTGATTGGTGTCCCAGCAAAATGTTGTCCAGCATTAGTAAGTTGTTTTACCAGCATTGTGTTTTACAGTGAAAATAAATAACAGTACATCATAGAACATGAAATGTTTATTAAATTTTCTCATGCCGAGGTTGATATAGTCCTTATGTGTCCCACTGTCCTCTCCAGGCTCTCACACATTGCTCATTGAAATGTTAATCATTCCAGCGCGCACTGTGCAGTACAATCAGTAACTACTGACTCAGAACTGAAGCCTGTGAGAGCCACTGTATGTCAGCAGATTTAGATGTTACTCTAGTCCTCCATCAAAGCACTGATGGAATTTCTGGAGCAGGAGGCTGGTTCAGAGCTTGTTCTTCCTCTGGTACAACAGCAGTCTACTGCAGCCTGTAATATCCACTCAGAGTCTGAAGATGTATCTAAATCTGGTGACACAAAGTCCTCCATAAAAGCACTGATTGTGGGACTGTTGCTCAGTGGTGGAGATGGGCTTTCTGTGGTTGTAGATGCATTATTTTACTCTTGTAAACTCTGTGTTAGTCAGCTGTGAGTAAATGATTGTTGAAAGTTGCTTGGCTCACAGCTCCTTGGCTCTTTTCACCGCCTGGTTCTGAGTCTGATTTGGAAGAGGCATACACAGTTTTTCCTGATGCCTCACCTACGCTCCAAATTTTTGAAAGCATTTCCTGAAAGGCAAGCGCGTCCACAATTCGAATTTTTGAGATTGTTTCCAAAGTACTACTTGTGGTTAGTCCTTGTGCCTCTAATTTGTTATTTAAATGTGTATCTCAATCACTCCATTTTGTTTGTCTAAGTCAGCGGATGGTAAACTTTCCAGGTTCACCTGTCCTGAGTTTTCTTCTCCCTGCTCTGACTCTGCATTTGTATTTGTGTGCACTTAAGAGATCACACAAACTGATCGTTGTCTGCAGGAACTGGGCTTTGTCTCTCTAAGCTGTTTTGTAAAGAACTTAGGTGATCTTTGAGAACAGAACTCAGTGTTGGCGAGTTTCCGATGGTGTCAGATTCCATGTTCACACTTCCCATGGATTCTCTGCTTAATGGCATGTTTGTTGACGACACCTCTGGACCTTGTGTGTCTTGTTTTGATAATGTGATAAAAGGATATCTCAGAGCTTTAGATGGAGTGATCCGTTTTTCTGGATTCAAGTGAAACATTTGGATGAGCAAATCAACAAAACCCCCCTGTCCTCAAAGTCTAGTCCAGACAGGTTTTGTTGGACATTCGATGAAATCTCCAGGTTGTTGTTTAATTGGTCTGGTTCAGTTTTGGTCTTTTTTGTGTTGTGTTTTTATATTCCTGTGGAGTTTTAAGTCTCCACTGTAATGCTCCTGGCTAAAGAAGTCAGCTCCACTTTGTGTCTGGTTTATGACGTCACCATCAGGAAGTCCTAAAAGGTCAACTATCTGTCTTATAGATCATATGGGGATTCTGGCAGAAAAGGGAAGTTTTGAGTATACCAATGTAAAAGACAGCAGCCCAAACCCAACATGTCCACGGCTTCGGTCAAAGGAAGCCCCAGGTGACTTCTGGAGCACGAAATGCAGGCGGCTGCATGTTCTGCCCAATTCTTGTGTTGGACGTAAACTTGGCAACTCCAAAGTCTATTAGTTTGACTTTGAAAGGCTGCTTTTCTTGGTCCACAAACATGATGTTATCCTGCTTAATGTCTGTGTGCATAACCCAAGTCTTCTCAGATCGTCCAAAGTTATCAGCAGGTCCTTGGCCATTGTTCTTATTTCTTCTAAAGAAAGGGACATTTAGCTGTTTCATGAAGCTCTTCACACTTACATCAAGTCCTTCAAACTCCTAACAGTGATCCCCCTTCACGGACTGGAAGTACTTGTTAAAAGTCACAATGTTGTTTTCCTCTGGTTCCAGGGGTCTTAGAGCTTTGATCATGCAAAGCTCTCTCCTTAAGGCATTCTGAAGATCTTTCCTCCTCTTCATAGTTTTTACCGCCACAATTTCACCCGTCTGCATATTTAAGCATTTTGTACTTTGCCATAGCAGCCCTCTCCCATATCTGCTAACCAAAGGTACCTGTGAGCAAGCTCAGTTTTCAGGTCAAACCTTTTGATATTTAAAGCGGTTTCTAAAGAACTACTGGTCAAAAGAGTTAATCACTACTGGAACCTGTAGACTCATAAGATGTACTTGTACACTCAGAAGATGTACTTGTAGACTGAGTAGTTGACCTTGTAGACTTAGTACTTGACCTTGTAGACTTCCTACTTGACCTTGTAGACTTCTACAAGGTCGAAGGCAGTGACTTATTGGAGTCTGTGATTCAGATGTTACTTCACTGTCATTACCTGTCTCTGTGTTTTTTCCACTGTGACTGAGTGATGACTCAGATCTTTTAACATTGGAAAGTTGACTACAAAATCTTTTTGTGGCTTCTTGTTTCTATAAATGTGGCCATTTGCATCTGAACCCAAAGTTGGCTTATAGGTCAGTAAATGATAACTGTGCTCAGTGTAACTTAAACAGCAGCTGAAGTGGCTCGCGGTGATAAAAGGGTGGCTTAGAGCTTGAGCAGGCGTGATCCGATTTTCTGGATTCCGATGGAACATTCGGGTGAGCAAAACCAGAAAAGCCTTCCTGTCCTCAAACTCCAGTCCAAATTCGATTTCATAGTAGTTTTTAACCAGATCCTCGAGGTCCGTGGCTTCTATGAGCTTGGTTTGTTTGATAAGAGGAAGCGCACCTTCTGCCCTCCCATATTCATAAGGATCCTTGAGTGTCCACTGTGACCCTTTCTGGACAAAGTATTCAGTTCCATGCATTGCCTGGTTTATGACGTCACCATCAGGAACTCCCATCAAGTAAACTATCTGTATTATATGTTCGTAATATGATTTTGGTCGAAAAGGGTAGTAGTTAAGATACTAAGAGACAGCAGCCCAAACTCCACATCTCCACTGCCTCGGTCAGAGGAAGTCCCAACATCACTTCTGGAGCATACGGATTCAGCCGTATGCATACGGCTGAATGCTGGTCCCAGTCCTTATGTCTCACTTCAGCCGAGCAACCCCAAAGTCTATTAGTTTGACTTTATAAGGCTGCTGTTTATGCTCCACAAACATGATGTTGTCAGGTTTAATGACTGTGTGCATAACCCAAAGTCTTTTCAGACAGCCCAAAGCTATC
The DNA here is from genome assembly GCA_038363315.1 of Mugilogobius chulae. NCBI lineage: Eukaryota > Metazoa > Chordata > Actinopteri > Gobiiformes > Gobiidae > Mugilogobius > Mugilogobius chulae. The sequence goes on from CM076397.1 coordinate 40,415,053, forward strand.
AGCAGATCTTTGGCCATTGCTCTTATTCCCCCCAGAGAAAATGGACGATTTTGTATCGTCATGAAATCTCCCAAAGACACATCAAGCTCTAAACAGTGAACCCCGGGCTCAGGTTGGAAGTACTTGTGAAATCGGATCACGTCCCGGATCCAAAGAACGGATTGCTTCTATCATGGAGAGCTCTCTCCTTATCACTTTTTCAATATTTTCTCTTTCTTTGATGATCTTTATGGCCACAGTTTTGCCAGTCTGTGTATTCATACACTTTATAACTGCCAAAAACTCCTTTCCTGAATTCTCCAGCCGACTGTAAATGTATTTGTACATTTATTACTTCTTTTGTACAACCAAGTTAATGTGAAAGTATCTTGTGTAGCCTAATTTTAGATATTATTTTATCAATCAAAACTATTTATACAGCACTAAAATCAACTAAGTCGACTAAGATGCTTTGCATGCAAATGATCACTAAACAAAAAAACAATATAACAAGAGCAAAGATAAAAACACCCAAAGTCAACATTTCAAACTGTGTTAAAAGTGTGTTTTTAAATACTTAAAATCAGACAGTGACTTTGTTTGTCTGAGGCTCAAAGGAGCTCATTCCAGAGCTTTGGGTCCGCTATACAGAGAATGATTGGTCACCCCTGTTTTTTCTTTTTGTTTTGGCCACAACAAGTAAAAACTGATCAGCTGACCTGAGAGAGCGAGCAGGAACATAAGGCAGGTCAGACAGAACAAGTTGACCCAGTGATGCCTGAATGAGCCCAACATAAAGTGCATTGCAATTATAATCTTAACATTGCACAGTTGTAATGACCTCTAACTCTATGTGACAATAACAGTGAAATACACAGCTGTTAATACACTATTGAAGTTTTAAAGTTCCATAAGCTTTTAATAAAACAATGTTGTTTAATCAAAAGCATTTCAGAGTTGGTCTCCTCAAAATTATTCAATAGCCCAAAGTCCTTAAAAAGTCAAAATTTAATAAAGAGTTTCAGAAGTTGTCATCCAGTAATAAAGTCTTGATAAAGCAACTTTCAGCTGAGAGCTGAAAGTTGCAATCTGATTGGCTGAGCTTGGGTGATCTTCTCCAGTTTCACTTTGACTTTGTAAAAAAAGACATATTTGAAACCAAAATGAATGCATGTCTATATTAACCATGTGTCCATAGATTTATGAGAGGAAGTCAGATTTAAAACCTAAATCGTGTTTGCAGTGTGAAAAAAACAGCTACACCACCTTTATGATCTATTTTTGCATAATCAGTAAAGTTTTGTTTGTATAATCAGTAAAGTTTTGTTTGTGGATTCATTCTGATAATTTAACCTTTACCTTTGTGACATGTTTCTGAAAAAGTCAATTTGTGGGGAAGCTTGTTCGAGTGGTTGAAGTAGGAGACTCACAAGAATAGTCTGACTGGACAACATTTTATTAAAGCAAAAAAACTTTGGTTGCATCGTAAAATAATGGTAAGTTTAACAAAAACTTAACCTGGCTCACGTCAGATGGATATTTGTTGAGCTCCGATTTGAGTTCTTCCACTGTGTCCATCTGGAACTTTACTCGCGGAGAGCTTTTGGGAAAAGGTGGGACGTTTAATGAAATACATCGGGCTGATTGGTTGAGCGGTCTACTTTATTTATGCTTAACCAATCACAGCAACAAATCATAATGGCCTATCCAATGTGGCATAGAACAAATCTCACACAAAACTCTTTTCTCTTCTTTCAAAATGAAAATACTTCGTATTTCTGCTAAAACAGAATCAAACGCAGCAGAAACAGCCACAGGATCTACCATCTTTGTTTTGTTGGAACCAAACCTGCACCCACTTTATCACAGCCAGCAGTGCAGTTCTGATAACTCATTAACAAGCTTTGGCTTCAAACCTACAAATAACATATCGAATTAGGACCACTATCTACTGTATGTGTGAGAAAATTGGCAACTCTTCTCCACTCCAATAATAATAATAATAATAATAATAATAATAATAATAATAATAATAATAATAATAATAATAATGCATTGGATTTATATAGCGCTTTTCATGACACCCAAAGACGCTTCACATTCTACATTATTCATTCATTCCATACTGGGTAGTGGTAAGTTACTATTGTAGCCACAGCTGCCCTGGGGCAGACTGACGGAAGCAAGGCTGCCATTTTGCTGCATCTGCCCCTCCGACCACCACCAACCATTCATACACTCACTAGAACCATACTAGGCAATGTGGGTGAAGTGTCTTGCCTAAGGACACGGCAACGAGTTTCTCCTCTGTTGCCCCACTGTGGCACCTGAGGTCCCTCTGCAGTCTCCCATCCGAGTACTGCCCAGGCCCAACCCTGCTTAGCTTCTGAGATCTGACAGGATCAGGTTTTGGCATGCTGGTATGGCCACAATCTTGATTATTTGATTATTAACAGCAAAAGACAACCACAAGAAGCAAAAAAACAAAAACAAAACAAACAAAAAACAAACAAAAAACAAACAAACAAACAAACAAACAAACTTTGTGTTTCACCCCAAACTTGCTTACATTATACTGTAAATTGCACAAACTTAATTTATTCACACTGGCCCTTTGGTCGCTACACCCTTGACTTGCTGTGTGTTGGTGCAGGTTAATCCGCACCATGCAGCATCTGAAGCAGGTCAGCGTGAAGCAAACTGACGATCACAGCAGAAACTCCACAACAGTCATAATGAGAGTGAGCAATCATAGGCGAGCTGGGAACATGTTTCTCTTTGATGCTGATGAGTGCCTCTTATCACTCACTGCAAGTCCATTTCTATTCAGCCGCCCGCACAAAGGAAAACCTTCAGCAGGCCAGGGACAGTGTTCTTTCATAGCCGGGCTGAGCGGTAATTGGAAAGCTTAATTGGGGAGATGGCATCTTGTTAATTGAATTAGCAGCAGAGAGAGAGAGAGAGAGAGAGTGAAAGAGAACTGCAAGTTTGAGACAATGTCATAGAGTGACATTGAGAGAGGGAGCAAAATAGAGACTGTGATTTTTGAGGAGTGGACAGATAAACGGTAAGAGACACTGAAGAAAGGGACATGGCAGTGTTAAAAGCAGCTGAAGAGGAGAGGACATGCAGACAAGAGCGCTCTTCACTCTCAGAATGACTTATTAAAGAGCACAGGGATGCTCCTACAGCAGAGGCACTGAAGAGAACAGAGAAAAAAGATACAATAAACTCACCATGATATCTGAAAGGAGATCACACCAGGATGATTTCATAGAAGATCACAATATGTTTGTTTTGAGATCTTCTTGCTTCAGCATTTGACCCTGTGCATAAGCTGTTTATTTTCAAATTGTCAAACTTTAGCATTAGCTTTGACAGACAAACACATCTTTTATAAACACGCTTCGACCCTTTGGTGAAAACTCTCATCATTTGTAAGATATTTAAAAGTTTTCAGAGAAAATTGCCAACAACTCAGTGTTCACTGCCTGATCTTTAGTAATTTAGGCTGAGGTAGTAAAACCTCATGGAAATGAACTAAACAGGAAATGAACCTGCCGGTAAGATGTTAGCATTTTTGAAAATAAATAAGCCAGCTGACCTTTAAATTAATGAATAATACAATTTTAATCATATTCAAATTGAATTACTTGATGATGGCAGGCATTGAGATGTCTGTTTTGTTTTCACTTTGGAGAAATACATTGTACAATTTTAAGAATATGAGCTGCAGTCAAACACTTTTTGAAATCAGAAAAGCCAGAAGCTGTTGTACAAGATTTTTCCTCTCTTAAAAAACAAACAGAGCTACTTAGTTTAGAATTTTGTGTTGCAGTTCACGTTTTCTTTTCTTCTTCTTCTTCACTTACTTAAACACTGTGATTCCAAATTAGAATTATTTCATAAGTTGATAAGTTACATAAAAAAATCACCAGTATGTAAAGCTTTCTGTTTTCTTCACATCACTTGGTTTGTTTATGTTCAAAATGGCGAGCGTTTCCTGTTCAGTTCATTTCTACGAGGTTTTCAGTACAGCAGTTTAAACTGAATAAATATTGAAAATATCAGACAGTTAACAGTGAGTTGTGGCTAAGTCTCAGAAAACGAATAAAATATTTCACCGAAGGATGACAGTGTGTCTATAAAGAGAGAGTATTTGTGTCTAAATGCTAACGCTAACAGGAAAAGCTCAGAAGAAGTTAGCTAGTTTAAGTATAAACAAGTCAACTGACATTCCTCGCACAGAGCCTAATAATAATTCCGGTAGTGCAAAGAAGTTTACACAAACTGCTTCCATGCCCTTGGAGGTCCAGAGGGAATCTTTGGGGAGAAGTAGGCCTTCTTGTGGCTAATTACTATTTCAACTAGTGGAGTGTGTCCTATTTCAGAGTCATCACTCTTATGACATGTGTGATCATGTGTGTGCAAATGAGAATGCAGTAATTACACTTTATAATGACTTCTCTTCTTTGCATGTGAGATGAACACAGAACACCTGCAGTTAAAGTCCTGCCCACCAGAGGAGTTTTGGCCTAAGTTTACGTCTGATTTTCCTTTACATGACTTTATGAAGGCGTGACCTGAGTGGCATGTCACATTTGTGAAATTAGTGCAACTCTATTATGATTCTTTTTGTGTGTATTTGTGTTTTATGTTGAAATATTAGTCGACCAGGTGATATTTTCACTCCCCTCTTTGTACTTGGCTATGTCCGAAGTGGTGTCATGTCGCTGTCCCTCTTGTGAGTGAGAAACAAATAAATATCCTTTTGTCTCTTTTCTACAATTTTTGATACACTGTGTACAATAGTACAGTTTTTTTTCAATAGGTTTGGCTCCAAAGTCATGGTAATTGAACATGTTTCAAAACTTAACATCCAGGATGCAAAACACATTCTACCTTTGCTCCAACAGTAACACCATGTCTGTCTTCACTCTTTTTGCTTAACTCCTCACACAGTGTTTTGCAAAACATTACAAACAATTAGCCTTGCTTAACTCTTTGGTCATGTCTTTATAACTAACACTTTTGCTCCAAAGTGATTTCTTGGTTCAATCACCTGAACAATGAATGCATGTGCAGTGACTTTTCTGGGAAATTAATCTGCCCATGAACACAACTCTACTAGGACAAATAGAGTTACATTTGTTTTAGAGCATCAAACCAGACAAGAAGAAGTGTGAGGATGTGAGGAGGAAGAGAACATTGAACATGGAGACAGATGATTTAGCCCAGTGTCAGACACTTTACTGTGGCCAATTTGACAGGAATACACTTTTAGCTGATCAATATTGTATTTTATTTGACATTGTCAGTAAACCATGTTCTTGTTTCACAATTCTGAATATTTTTGTTTCACAATCTCCTTAATTTCCAAAATGTTCTGAAAAATAAATTGATATTATGTTGAAATAAATTCCAAACAATGTTTAACTGGTAAAGGTGAAAGTGAATCCATGTGCTGCGTTTGTTTCATGTTTTGCACAAAAAGTGCAGTTTAGAGATGAGTGTTAATTATTTTAACCACAAAGTGTTATTTTCACAAAGGTGTCAGGAGTTTTGCACAAAAAGTGCACATGTGCAATCATTCTAAAATGTTAGACAAATGAGTGCTACATCTGACTGAATATGTAGAGGTTTTGCCATATTTATGACAATTTCCAAAAAATGTGCCAAAGCGATAAAAAAAAAAAAAACTGTAATAATAATAATAATAAAAAAATCTCTGGCCTCTATAGTATCTTATTCTCACCCGTGGACACTTGCTCTGTTTCTCTGGAGAAATACAAGCTAGATAGAAGGAGTCTTAAGTGTGCCTCACTGGCCATATCCCAAGTGGAAGACACCGCAGTGATAACCTGAAGACAGTTGGGCAACCGGAAGGCAAAGAAAATGCTGCTGGATTCTCTTGGAGAACCTAGAAGAAGTCAAGTGTGTGGGAAGTTGTTTCTGCTACATTATGAGTAACAGTGAGTGACCGTCAGCAGAGAGAGGAAAACAATGAATAGACCAGTAAACAATCAAAGCATGAGGCAATTTCTGGAGAATCGTCCATGTTGTTTGTTCTGGTTGTCAAAAAACAAGTAGATTTCTTCTTATATTTTTTCAAATTAAAAACGAAATACTCCATGACAAATTGTCAATGTTTACTAAAAATGAGTGATTATTATAAATGACAATACTGGTGACTGTAGACCTGTCACAGGAATTACAAAAGAATCGATTATAAATATTGCTTTGAACAATATTGTTTGAATGTACTGTTAAATTTGTGATTCTTTTCTTAATTTATTGTGTGTGTTATGTAATGTCAAACAAATAACATACCTATGGCAATTGGATGCTAGTGCTAAGATTTTTATTGGACCTTGTGTTTTATGGTGAAATGTTTTTATTTTGTGTTTAGCCAAAAAAAAAAATGTCCTGCTTCAGAGTTCAGTGGCAAACAGTTTTTTGAATGTTAAAATTTGTTGTCATGAAAAGGAAGTGATTGTGTCCTCCTGACAAAGCTGAAGACATTCTCTAAATGTTTTTATCTAAATACAGTTTTAATTTCAGATAGGTCATGGATGTGAAATGTATATATAATCTGTGCCATTCATCATTGTCTATGTGCTATATTTCTTTCTACTCCCATCACCCTTTGCTGTTACTCTCATAGCTCCTTTCTATGTGCACATTATACCTCCATGGCTTGTCAGTCAAAGAATAGCTTCAAAAATGGATGCTACTACACTGAGCTGACAATTATGCAAATGCAACTTTTATTCAATGTATCAAAAAGGCTGCCTTTGTCGAGGTCAAAACCAATCTCCACTGGGCCAGATTATAAAAGAGAAAAAGACACGTTGTGAAACATAATTATTTGAGCTGTTTTTATCATATTAATTTTGTTTGTCTTAGTAACACGACTTTCCTCACTGTTGCCAGAAGAATGTTAATGTACCAAGTCAAGCTTTCTGCCTGTTCTATATTTCACTGTGAAAGCTTTGACATTTTCATTTTTCTTTTTTGTTGTAGTTAGAATAATTTTGAGAGCAAGACAAAGGTTATTGTACAAAACTTTCATGGTGGAGGGTTTGCAACCTTCTTGTCTCGAGATGTTATTGCTCTTCCAGGAAAGAGAATTGCATTAAATGAATATACATACTGTATATTAACTATACCTTCATCTTAGTACTTGAATGGGGACTGCAGTAATACCAGGTGTCACAGTAGAGTAAATTATCATTGTGTCTTATGTTTAGACACTTAACCCACTTTGTGTCATGAAATAGTGTAGTAACAATAAGGAATCAATGTAACAGTGCAGTTTATTCACTTAACTGAATGTATTGTAGAGCAGTGGTTCCATATTTTTAGCCCTGAGGACCCCGGCCTAAACTGCTTAGCCGTGTCACGAGTACCCCCTAGTCATAAACTCTAGGCAATATGAGATATTAAAAATCAGCTGATTATTAATAATGACTAGACATTATAAGTCTTAATTTACTTTGCTTTTATGCGAGATTTTGTTTTTACATTGGTACTTTAGAGTGCATGGTGAAAACAAAACATTCATTTTCACAAGACATATTTTTATCTTCGGAAAATTAAAAATGCATTTGATAATAAAAATACAAGAAAGATCCTCTATAATTGTTTAATAATACTAAATTTAGAAAACAAATTATCAATAGAAAATGTACATCTAAAACAGGCATTATTTCTAAGTTGGACACAGTTTGTGGACTCCAGCCTGGCCCAAAGACACATGAGTTTCAGAAACAGCAGCACCAACAGCCATAATGCAGATACACATTATGAAGAATATTTGGATCCATTCTCAGAGGAAAACAAAGATGGAGAACGAAGGTTGAACTGTGCCGGGAAAAAGAAGATGAGCACAATCTGCCACTCAGCTTTCTTGTCACTACTAAACGAAACTTTTGTGGACCTGGTAACTTCTGAACTTCTGTCAGAATTTGACAAGTACTTATGTTTTGTATTACGTCACACGCATGCCCGCTTGGCATCTGTTTGGTGATTGGTGGTTGCTTTTCAAGTTTGTGTGAATGTTCTTTCACATTGTGGTGCCACAGATTTGAACAGACGCTACATCGCTCCACCCCATTGAAAGCGACTGGAGGTTAGTGTGAAAGACTCATGACAGAGATTTCTCGCACAGGCAGTTCCAGTCGGGTTCCTTCTAGACATCCAAACACATGCATCGAGTCGTGGAAGAGGCAGGAGCGATTTTAGTGTGCAATGAACTTGTTCAGGCAGTGCTCTTGGGCCGTGGTTGGTTTTGAGGTGAAGCCTTCTGTTCAATGGCGAGGCTGTTGAATAGATAATACTATTGCTTTTACTTTAGTACACAATTCAGCAAAGAAAATATATTGTTTAAAATAAAAACAAACAAAAAAGAAAACTTGAGATTCTTCCACATACTCCCTGCAATACTGCCACAAACCCCCAGGGGTCCGCATGCCACCTGTTGGGAAAGACTTTGTAGAGTGTAGTTTGTGATCCAGTTTGTGAAGAATGAGTCTAGTCACATTGGTTGTTTGTATGCCTTGAGCCAAACACTAACAGTGCCATGCAATCAAACTGGTTTATTTCAGTGACACATGTGTTTTTCAAATTTTGCCGTACCCCCCGTGATGTTCTTTTAATTTCTTTCTTCTTTCCTTTCTTCTTCCTCCTGGAGCATGCATGTCTCAGTTTGACTGAATTGCCTGTTAATCACGATGACCTTAACTCAGGGGGATGAAACTGCTGGTCATGCTGATATTTGTAACTCATTTAGGCAAATAGTGTGTGATTGTGCAGAAGACCAAAATAAACAACTGAACACAAATTCCAGGATAACTTTGAGTAATAGGCTACTTTATGGACTAAAATGGCAGCTAAATTTTGCCTACATTAATAAGGAGCTAAGGGCAAAAAGACAAGGGTTGAGTTTTTGGTTGAAACATGTAAATTGGAAAATATGCAAACAAGGAGAGAAGAGGTGTGGATAGGAGTCAGGGGAACGAAGTGCCTGTGTTGAGTGTTTGCTCCATGAAAACTCCAAAGTAATCAAAGAGTGCAATGAATGAGTCTCCTGAAGAAGAGAAGATATCATCTCCACAGCTTTCATGATCAAGACCATTTGTTGAAGAATCCTCCAGACCTCTGGTGGCATACCTGCGACTATTGCACCCCCTGTTGTGAGCTCTGCCCTTTGGTTGCTGGATCTCACTCCTTTAAGCTTCCCTATTCCTGCAGATATTAAACAAATTAAGTCATTTAAAAAAACTATACTATACAGTCTAAATCCTAATACATTTTGCACAATGCACAATTTCAAGATTTGATACTGACATTGATCATTTAATTCTGGAAAAAAAAAAAAAATGCCTGAAGGGAATACTGAGGGAAAAGCAAACTTCTGACTCTGTATGCCGCGCTGCATGTGAGTGATTGCCTTTGTATAAGTTTATTGTGAATAGGTGACAGACTTTTAGCAAAAAGGTTGGAGAAAAGCAAGAGTTAAAAGACAAGTTTCTGCCTGTCATATTGTTCTGGTGACTGCTAAACAAATGATTCATCTTGCAAATGAGCTGCTAACTATGGTTAAATATGTGTGTTGACATTATTTTCACATGCATGTCAGCAGTTCATGGTATCTCTTCATGTGTGCGTGATTCTGAGCGCTGGCGATGTTCAATAGAACAGAGTACATCCTTAATCATTTCTCTGACTTGACTATAGCTACATGTGTACGGAAGGCTATTGTGTGATGGTCGTCTATGGCCTTATGTTGTAGAGCATTTTTAGTGAGTTAAGTGGACAACAGTAAACAGAGTTTGTCCAAAACAGAGGTGAAGCATACCTAGCTCCGCCTCCGTCTGAGCGAGACACACAGTTCTCTCTCTGTGTGGCCAAAGTATGATTATCAGTATAATTGTGTCTGTGTTAAGCTGCACTGTGCGGTTTGACTGAACCTCCAGCAAGTAAATAAATAATCACAAGCAAATATAACAAGAGGCCGTGTGGCGCTGAGTGTGGCGCTGTGGCACTGACACAGAAAGTCACAAAACTAGAGGAAGACATGGTACTATGCGTAGAAAAGTTGCAACATGTAAACAGAAACTTACCAGAGATTTTTTTATACTATATTAATGCTTTAGATGCTTTTGAAATATAATGACAAAGCTTCAGAAAAAGACTAAATAAAGACAAATTCTGTAGTGGATTTATTCAATTATTTTTTTGGTTAAGTTAAAAAGTGAGCATCCCGTGTAAACATCATGCAATAAAGGTACATTGAGACTGGATGTAACATGGGGCAGTGTTTTGAGATCTTTGCACTCTGGAAACTGGTTTCAGAAAATTTCATTTGAGAATCCTAAAATATCTGCTTCAAGTGGACAAAGCGTGGTTTAGATGAAATATTTTTGCTGAAGCGCTTGAGCTTGGCTTTGTATGGATAAAGTCTAAGTTCAAAAATGACTTTGACTGGGCCTCTGCATCATGTTAGTCAGTGCATGCATTGTTGAATGTTGCTTCCTTGGGTCTTTTGGATCAAGAATCAAACCCAGAGCTTCGTGGAATCAGGTTTGCTGGCCAAACTACAGTTGCAAACATCAACAAAATAGGAAAACAAGCAGAAATCCTAAATACATTCTAAAATGTTGGTTTTGTTCACTACATTTTACTGAAATTTGTCATTTATCTGTCACTATGTTACACATAAGTTAAGTTTCAGTTGTGATGATGTTTTTTACATTGCAGAGAATACTAATAGTAATGTTATACAGTGTTTCTCATCTTTGAGAATTGTTTTAAGTTCACCTTTGTCACTCATTTATATTTAATTTTGATTGTGTATCATTCATTAAACACCTCCTGACCTTCCAGTCCGTCTCCACTTGTCCAGTTTTGTCACATTAGTCTTTGAAATCATCTCTTTAGGACACAGTCTGGGCTTCTTACTGTGAGTGCACACTAAGTAGAAGAGTAAAGACCTCTCCATTTTCTCTTTCTTAGAGATTTGGATTTTTACCAAAGAGTGAAATGACTTTTATCTACATACATAAATGCTGTTTGAATGGTTATACTGTACAAGAGCAAATCAAAGACCATGCAAAAAATGAGCCTCTGTTCTGAGAAGTCATAACCATGGTGTAAATTTAGCTCTTTCTCCACACTGGGATTGATATCTTGTTTTATTTTGTAAATAAATTACTGTGTGTCTCAATCTTCTTTCTCAGTTGGGACATCAATACAGGCCGTCCAATAAAACAAGCATAAAAAGGCAATTCATGTCTGAGCTCAATTTACACACTGGCCCAAACACGCACACCCACAACCAGCGCTGCAGCATAAATCACTGATAAAATGCCATTCCCTGTAAATTTCCATACAGATTCAAAAGGAATGCTACATGACAGGATTAGATGGCTCTGCTCCCAGTAATGCCTGATGTAAAACAGACACCTTTTATTTACACGTGCTGAGCCTGCTTGGCTGACTGCATAACTGTAGGTGCAGGTCTTCAGAGACAAGAAAGAAACATGCTGGATTTTCAAACACAGAGACTGTGTGTTATCAAGACCTTCAATGTTCAAATATCTGAAGCGACCATGGGTGTTCACTGATTAAATTACATTAGACCTAAAGTTTTAAAGATTTAAACAAAAGGCATATGAAGAGATTCTTTTTAGTTAACTAAGTTACAAAAATTATGTTTTAACCAAAAGTTTAAAATTAAGCTTCACTACTTTGTAATTTTCTTTATGGAAGCATGTTAGCCTGAGAAAGAATGGGTAAACTCTGGTGATGTTTGAAGATGGTAAAAAACTATTTTTGTGTTGTTTTAATATGTGGGGTGAAAGTCAGCTCAGAGTCCAAAGTAACAGGTTTCTCACTTGTGATCACGAATAATAAACTATTTGTATTTTGGGTAAAGTTTCACTGGGCCTCAGGATCGATGACTAAAACCTCAGTTTGTTTAAAACCTATGTTTTCTGCCATCCAGGATTTGATATCTAAAATGCAGTTAAAAAGAGCATCCTTAAGTCTGTGTCATCAGGAGACATGGAGATATAAAGTTATGTATTGTCTGCGTAACTGTGGAAGTTGATTCCATGTCTCCTGATGACACCACCAAGTATTTAAAAGAATCGTGTGGTCTTCTGAATCAAAGGGAGGACTTAGATCGAGTAGAACCAACACCTGTTTAGAATCATTGTCTAAAATCATTAAATATTTGTCAAGGCTGTCTCTGTACTGTGGTTTACCCTAAAACCAGAATGACATTATTCAAGAATGTTGCGTGAGTTCAAAAGAGTTCAATAAAAACATTTTCTTAGTTTTTTACTAAAATTTTGTTAAAGAAATTATACTGGTTTGCAATTGTTAAAATCATTCAAATCTAGATTGCTCTTCTTGGCAGGGGCCTCACTACTGCAGCTTTAAAGGAGTTGAGAAAGACCCCTGTCTGAAAAGAGTCATTCATCATGTTTTTAAGCTTTTTTTTTTTAAAAATAACTTCAAATGACTTAAAAAAAAAAAAAAAAGTCTAAAAGATGTGGTGGGTCTCACTGAGGAGAAAACTTCATCAAGCATCTCAGCATTAACAGACCTGTGGTTCGAGTAGATAAAGTCTTACAGCTGAATTTGTTTATCTTTTTAAAGTGGTCCGCAAACTGTTCACAAAGAGCATCAATGGGAGGGAGTTTGGGAGAAAAAAAATATTGCTAACAATTAAGTTAGAAAAAAATATGCATTTCTTTTGTTTCTGATGGTGTGGTTGTAGGTTTTTAGATTTTGAGAAAGATTTAAAAAATGAACTATGTTTTTGTTTTCCCTTCATTTTCTTCTCCGCCTTTCTGGAATTTCTCTTCAGTTGTTTGGATTTTCTCACTACGTACCTTGATGACCTGAGAAAGGCTGATTTTAAATGACTGCTTTATGTATTTGATTGTTTTCAATGAAAACAGTAAGGTATAGTGAATTTCAGTCATGTAACACATACAAAAAAACTTACAATAAAGCCCAGTTGTGAATGATTTTATATGAAACCAATGCAAACTATGAAAAGTCCATTAATAGGGTCAGAAGTGTTTAGACAATCATCTATCTGATTCATTTCATTCAATTGTTTGCCCTTCTCATTATCGTGTCAAAATAGTAAATTATAGCACCATTGCTTACTAAATACCAGTGCCTACCTCAGTGTGTGTTTGTTTTCAGCTCAGCTCCCAGGTGGTGCAGACACAGTGTGAATGCTAGTGGCTGGTGCTATGCTAATGATCTCTGTTTATTTCACATATCACACCACAGGCTTCATCACATTGTACCCACGGGAGTACACATGGACATCATTTATCTCTCCCTCTCCGTTTCACACACACACAAATGCACACACACACAGCAGCTTAAGGCATGTTCTGATGCAAAGACACATTTTCTAAGTATTCAACTGAACATGCAGACTTCCCCAACCTGTATGCACCATGTTAACTGTGTCCCACTGAAGCTGCCTTCACTAATGAGGGGGACATGTTTACATCACGTCACATATAGATGGATTATCAATGTCACTTTCTGTTCTACTGCCCATGCTCCATGCAGAAAGAGCCGCTGTCCATCTGGATAGCTGGGGAAACTTCTTTGAACAAAACAACAAAACGGGACGAGAGCAGCTGTTTTGATCAGGTATGAACATGTCTTGAGACAGTGTTTTTCTCGCCGTTTTTTCACTCACCTGAATGTAACTTTTAAGGGTCGTAGGGTTGAATTTCATTTATCAATGTTGAATTAGCATCATTTAGCAAAACTTTTGTTTTCGTACAGTAATAAACGGGGCCATATTTTGCCCCCTAACTATGTCTTAGTGTTAGCTCAAAGAGATGTTTTTGTGTGTTGGCTGCTATGAGCTCCAAAGCGCAGTGCCCAGCACATGGCACAGATGCGCTGTTTTGCCTGATCCCAGTTAATTTAGTGAACCTTATGACAGCGATTATTGAATTTTATCAATACCTATATTTGTCCAAAAATTATTCACTCTGAGCTTATAAGTATGTGTTTTTCCTTTAACAACATTCTGTTATGTTGACCTAAAGTTATAATAAATGATCCGATGCTTGTGGCCATGAGACTTACCTGGGAATCTTGATCTGAGCATGAAAAGTTTAAGAAACTCAAAAGCAGCGGCGTGTCCTTGTTATAATCCTTTTGAATGAGACATCTACAGTCCCGGTACAGATGAGCGCGGGGTTGTGTCTGTTTCGGTCTGGTCACAGGTTGCGTGTGGTGCGCCCTTCATGGTCTGGGAAAAGCACAGTGCAGGGCTCTGGTCTGGACTGTGCCAAAATGGTTCTGTGCAATTTTCCTTGTGTTCACGAACGGTGTTCGTTGTCGTAAAGTCGGCAGGCCTGGTCAGAAACGTCCAGTGACCCGTTATGAGTGCGGATTGTTGTGGATTATTTTGGTATTCACGTTTGAAAATGAATTCCTTGAGAGTTGCCTGAGCTCAAAAGTATTATTTATTAACAAAAGTACAATTATGCATAATCGATAGTCCAGAGAGTCCAGGGTCCTAGTCATTGTTGTTGTGAAAGCGAAGTCCATATTGTTCCAATGGAGGTTTCCTCCATTTCAGCTTTCGCAGTCCATTGTTCTTTAGCTCATGCTAACACATGAGCTAAGGCATGCTAGCCATGAGGAGAGGCCTGCTTCGTGGTTCAGTCTCCTCTTCTGTCTCCATAGTCTCTCTACGTGGTCTGTTCCATGTGCCTGGTCCAAGTCGTCTGCCCCCCTTGCCCTGTCTGCGTGCTGCTTAAAACAGGGGGCAGGGAGGCCTCACCCTCTGGGGTGGGGCAGGATACTATCTTGACAACATCAAAGCTTGATGAGTGTTAAACAATGTCTCAGTAGTGAGACAAAGGGTATGTTACCGACAGAAAGATTCGATCATCTAAGACAAAAGCTCTCACTCTCGAGGTGTGATCTACATTAGCACATGCAGAGACTCACAGGCTCCAGGAGTCCCGCAGTACGGGTTTTCCCAGAGACTTCAGTTTCATCAGTTACATTTCAAGATTTCCATAACAGGATGGCCACGGTGATCCTCACATAGTACAACACTCTCCTGGTCTGGTTATCTCATGAGTCTCTGCTCTGTCGTGGGAGGAGTTGCATTCACACTGACACTGTCTCATGTTCACTCTCACATCTGATAATTTTTTATATCAAGCCATTAGCCTTAATGTGAAAGAAAATAAATTTTTAAAGTCTGTCATGTAAATAGACTTTCAAATAGATTCCTGTTATTACACTTTTTTCCAAACTGAAGCTGCTAAACTTAACGTTTGCCTGTGATATTAATGCACTGCTCACTAGTCACAGACAGACATAGGTTCACTGAATGAAATGGTTCTGTCACATCTGGCTGGAGCCGCACCTCCAAGACTGATAGCGTGTAGCACTTGGAGAGAGCCACTAAAGGCCAACATAAGAAAAACTAAGACCAGCGTCAGCGCTGGGGGGAAAATTGGGCCCTTGAGTTAGCTGACAACAGCCCTAGCTCAAGTTGTTGCTCCAGTTTGGTCAATGAGCGGCAGTTCTTTCTGCACAGGTGCGCATGCATCGCTCATGTTGATAAAAAACGAATCCCTCTATACAGCCAAGATCTGCCACAGCACTCAATCACCACACAACAACAAAAGATCTGTGTGATTTGATAAAAACTCATACTACTGTACCATCAAATGTCTATTTTGAAATCCTTAGTACATGTGAATTTAGTTAAGTTATTTTATTCCCCATGATGCAAATTCTTCATTATGAGATTCGCAACATGTTTTAAGTTCAAGAATTAGGGTGAGGATTAAGTGAATGTGACAGTATAGCCTCCAGACAGTCTCTGTCAATTTGTAGCTTGCTTCTTATTGGCTTGTTGCTAACTAGCAACTAATAAAAGAGCATTACATTGCATCACACGCCCTCTGACCCCACACTTTTCCTGGGTCAATTTGTTCTGGCTTTTGTCGTCTTTTCTCAGGGAGCGTGCAAAACTATTTTTTAGCTAAATATTAACCACACGTGATCTTAATTGTTGTCTTTTGTGGTTCTTCTGTGTTAGGCGATGACTCCGTTTGTTTGTGCTGTGCTGGTCTCGTGTGGGTGTTTGTGTAGAGGCGGAGGTGTGCTCCGGTGTCATGTCTGCACCCATGTTACCCTGTGCTAAAGCGGGGCGTTTATGAATTAAATGCAAAAGCGAAGATAGTGGCTCTAACCAACTTAAAATGTATTTTATAGATGTGACCTAAAGGGAGTCGTCTGCCTGTCTAGTCTTTGCCTTGCCTTTCTTTTGTCTCGTTTGTTCAGTATGGAACTGTTGCAAAGATGGCAAACCTCTGCTGCTGTGGGTAGAGGGCAGCAGCCGGTTCTTGTCACCTGTGTGCGTCATGATCAGTTAAGGTTGAACAGTGGACATTAAGGGTCTTTCACACCTAGCCAAGGGTTGCCCGTCTGAACTGGTCTGGCAACTTCTGCCGAGAGGCGGCTTACGTGTGCTTGGTGTGAATGGCACTGTCGGGGTCAGAGAAGCACAGAGCAAGTCGTGGAGGCAAGGTTTTGAAGGTTTCGTCAAGCATTACATCACGCGCATGTCCACTCGGCATTTGTTCGCCGACTGTTTGGATCGTGTTTGTGTGAATGCTTGTTTACATAGCTATCGCTCCTCCATACCGACATCGACTGAGAGTTGTGTTGGTGTGAAAGACCCTTTACATGGACTGAATCGAATGGTATAAATAACAATAATGTCCTCATAAAATATGAAAACCCAATATGTGTGGGCGTGTGTTTATTTATTTTTTTACTTTTCATTAAAGAGAGAGAGAGAGAAAAAAGACTTAAATAGTTTTGCAAATAGGAGTCAGGACAAGAAAGTATTGCAGCTTAGCTTCACAAAAATATGCATGGGACAAAACGTATTTAAAACTTGACTATGGTATCAAAACAAGCGAGTGATGCCACCAGGTCAAATTAGATCATGAAAGAGGTCAGAGCAATGCATTGTATGGCTTAGTGACAAATATTTAGACATACAAAGTTTACCGTTGTGCAATAAAAATATGCAACAAATAAAGAATTATTAATCCACTATGATTGTTTTAATGATATGATAATTAAAATTCCAAGGTGCACTTACACTCACCCAACCTTCCTGCATGCCTGAGCAACACTCAGACTGAAGGTAATTACACTGTGATCTATTTAACACATTTTAATACATTTACACCTGATCTACATAATCGACAAGGCTGGTACACTAGCTGTAATGTCATGAGGTTCAAAGATCAGGCTCTTAAAAGGACACACGCGGCGCTCACTGCATACAGATCCATACAGCCACATCATACTAACACAACAAGTCAATAAGGACAAAGTGACCTAAGAGCAACATGCCTTTCTCCTGTAATAACTACTGCCATGTTTAATCTGATTTCCATGAGCGACAGGGCTTTTACATCTATGGTCCTTGGATGTAAGCTTAAGGATGTGGCTGAGGGCATGCGTTTTTTGGTCAGTTAACTGTGAAAAATGTCCAGTCTATTGCAATGAAGTGTGGAGTCAGCAAAACCCTGCTTCATTCTGGTCACTAGTTCAATTTTGCAGTCTCTGATAGTCACATAGGGGTGCAATATTCTCACATGTATCAAAGAAATACTTCAGCTCTTTTAAAAAAAAAAACATGCACATTAAATAAAAAACATGCTAAAGTGCTTGTTCTATTACATGATTTTCATTATAAACAAGGAAAATATCTGGATTTCCAGGGGAGAAAACACAATTTGATTTGGACTTATTTGATTCTCAATACTGACTTCAATACCACAAAAGTAAATGTTCTTTTAGGTCAAGGTTTGAGACAATAAACTGACCTTGTAAAACACTGAATTAAATCACTTTGCTAAACCTTTACGGCTAAATAATTAAGCTCAAGATTATTTGATTATTTGATCTAGAAAGATCACATTACATTTTTGATGCTTTGTGGCTAAAACTGTTTAGTGCTTCCTTTTGCAGCAGCCACAGGACACTACGCTGAAGCAGCATCGATATAACAGCTCAGTGGATGTGACCAGATGAACTCAGTTTCAAGAACTCAAATGTAGTGAGCAATTTCGGTGTGAGATGAAAAATCCTGAACAGCTCCTGGCTGCATTGCCCCATTTTGTTCTATAGGCAGTAGCGCTGATGCTTCCACCAGGGCAATAATAGAAGTCCAGTCGTCCAATTACCCAATCAGAGTGCTCACAGTGGGGCATCACCTCTGAGGCCCCTGTTCACCCAATCACTTGCTTTCACACTCAATTAAGTGTGTATATTTCCACATCCTGCTGTTCTCACTGTCCAGGCATGTTGTTTCATCTTACCAAGGCATGGTTGTGCTTAAAGGTTCAAATGATTATGGCTGCTGTAAATAATATAAAAAGACTTGACCCAACAGACCATTTAACGCTTTCTGCTGTTCTTTTTACAGACTACAATCCATATATATTCTAATTGGTTATTAAAAGAAAATCTGATAGACAACCAAGCTAAAAGTGTTTAATCATTCAACATTTATTAATTATGTTCTTAGAATTGTCAATAAAGAACTAAAGAGTGAAGATTAAAATCCTAAATATAACTATTTTGAACTGTTGAACCCCGATTTTGGCCATGAAAGAAACTAATGATGAAGAAGACCACATAATAACAAAGCCAAACCATGGAGTGTTTTGGTAAAAGTAATTACAATTTATTTTTAATTTTGGTCTTGCACTGGATAAAAGTGAAAATCCACTTTTTATATACAGTGTACAGTGTTTACCACTTGATTATATATATATATTTTTATTAGCATTCTTCAACACATTCATACATATCTACCTTATCTGTTTATTTACTTCTTGTATTTCAGAGAGCAGTGAACTGGTTCTGAAGCAGCCCTTTGTTATTTTTAGCTGTGCCTGATACTTCAGAAGTACCTTGCGTATATATGCGTACCTATTATACAAAGGATATGTGTGTGCGTGTGTGTGTCTTCAGCCTTAATTTGATGTCTAAATAAGTGGTTCCTGCCCTCCAGGGGTTTCCTGGCAATATATCACTGCAACAACAATGGAGCTGTGGTTGTCACGTCCCTGGAGACCAGCCGCTTGCCCGCTCATGCATGGCCTTGTGGGAAATACAGGCCCGCTGAACAACACGCTGACGCTAAATGATGCATGCACACACACATGCATGTCGATACATCCTCGTCTGTTCCTTCTTTTGCTTCACACCATCTGTGGCGCATGTCTTTTTATCCCCATCTCCTCCGGTTCATGTCAGCTCAGTCTTTGTCTCAGCTGCCCCCGTCTCATCCCAAGGTAAGATGTCGAATAGGTAAATTGGTTTGTGTTGAAGTGTCCAAAACAGCAAAGTGGGAATATTGAGAAGACCTTGGAGAGAGTCACTTAGCAGTGGACAGGGAAGCCAGACTGTGAGTGATGTAAAGCTCTAAACAGTAAACAGGACATGTATGACAGGAGGGCTGGGCGATCTGGGGAAAAATAGATCACGATTTTTCTTCATATCGTTCAATCTCGATTTTTGATTTGATTTTTTAACAAAAAATATCAAAAATTTAAATAGTATTATGCAAATTATATATTTAGAAAAAAAGTTTTAAAAGAAGAAAGTCCCCCTAATTTTCTTAGGCGTGCCATTGACCAGAGAGAATAGATGTCCTCGGTCAGTTTGACCGACAGAAATATTGAAAAATGAAAAATAAAACATGATTTACTGTTGGCTATATAATTATAACTCTACATTTGTTTCATTCTGCGGTCAGTCCGGGTGCTGCGCTGTTCGCAGATAAGTGCAGCTCTCCAGAGAAGCGAGCGCAAGTGCTGCGTAGACTATGCTTTTTTCTTCTCATCTCAAGACAAATGTTTTACTCGCACGTGACTACAGCGGCCAAATACACAAGGTGAAGAGAATTTGTGCATGTTAACAAAAGTGCGTCGCTTATGAGGTGGAGAAGAGAGAAAATAAAGAGAGAAACACTGAAAAGCGTGTCTCTCGCAGAGATAATGTTAATCAGCGGAACAGACGAGTGTTTGTGCAGGAGACAAACAGGTACAACACTTTACACAATGAAGCCCGTCAGTAAGAACCTTTAGAAGTGGGCTGCGCGGTCAAGAGTGTGCATAGTTCCGAGCTCCTGCCTCAAACGCACGGGGGATCACAGAGGCTTGGTTCTGGTTTAGGATGCACACAGACGCGAATAAAATGACCATTTTATCTTTAAAATAAACTCTGTACTGTGTGCAGTTACCACGTTAGGTTTGGCTAAAACTACCTGACAGCGCTGTGTGCCTTTACTACATTCCTACATTGTGATGGACTTGTTGATCTTAATGCGATCTTAATCTTATCATCGGGTCAAACATAGTTGAGATCGCAATCTCTCTATATTTAGATTTTTGGAACAGCCCTATATGGAGTGCATTGAACATTTTATTGACTTGTTAAAGATACACACATTTTACATACAAGGAGAGTTGCTCCATGCTGAATTAGTGTAGAATTCCTAGTACGACATTAGTCACAGGATTATATCATTTTTTCCCCACTATCAATCAATCAATCAATCAATCATTTTTTTATTTCAAGCTTGTTTGTCAGGATAATTTGCATAATTTTTTATATTACATTAATCAGTTATATTATAGATACTATAGATGTTTGATTGATTGTTCAAAAATACATCGTCTCTATAGAGATATCTGGCAATAGGCAAAGCAATATCATCTGGAGAAAAAAGGTTGTACACTTAAAAAAATCCCTTGCAGTGCACCTTAAAAGCTTTTGAAAAAGTTTTGTACATTCTCAAGGTTTGACTTGTATTTAACACTAAAAATACTGGAAAAAGATGTCTGTGTGCATACAACCACAAATTATTTAGGGGTATCCTTTATTAATCTAAATATCACTCACAGGATACATTATGAGATTAAATAAAGAAACAATAATTATCAGTACCATCACATTTGATAGTGGCCATGATAACTAGAAGAATTAGTTGGAACATCCAAATATACCATTGACATTTCATTGTGTCAATCTAGTAATTTGTTAAAAAAAAAAAAAAAAAAAAAATGTTTAGAGACAGAACATTAGTACATACTAACTATGCGGTAATTCTAAATTCAGGCAAATAAAAAATGTTCTTCCTGGTTTGTCTAAAGTCTAAAACAGTTTACCTCCAAAAAAAGACTGCATCTACTCTCCCAAACAATTAATGCTCTTGGAAATCAATTACGACTAGCGCCAAATGAGCTATTAATAGAGCACTTACAAACAGTAGGTCATCGTATATCATGACATTTTCAATTATAGCCCTGTGTTTAACATGTAATTATGAAGACGTAATGAAGAGCTATGGCTGCGGAGTTCTTATGTTAATCGACTAGCCCCTTGTAGGAAGCTGGAGTTTAATTTAGAAGTTTAGGGCCAAGGCTTCAAATTAAGGTTTGCAGTTGAGTTTAAATGGAAATTGTTTTCTTTTAAGTGTTTAGAAAGTAAAACAAAGATTTGGGTTGATTGGTCCAAGCACCTGATAGAGAATAGCGAGAAATTGTATTAAAGAGTAGGTGTAAATATGTCAGAGAATGGGCCATAGGTGCTGTAGGATTGACCTTGGTCATATAGTTTAAAGCCTGTCTTTTATCCAGGCATTGAGCTGCACAATGAAGCATGTGTCAGCTCAAAGCCCACACTCATATATTCTCCATTTGTGCCAAATAGTGTCCAGTTCATTCTATTGCACAATGGCAGATAAGTTAGTGCACCTGTCACTTAACAATGTGCTTTTTTTAACATTTGCTCTTTTCTTTTTTAAAGCAGAGATGCACTCATGTTTCGATTATATAAAGACTCATTTGTGTTTCTTCCTTCATCTACCTGTTTGTGTGCCTTCTAAATAGGATTTAGCTGTGTTTTGTGCTGCTTGGAAGAAGACCTAAGTAAACAGGATTACCTTCATGCAAGTTTATCATAATGCACTGTCTCAATTACAGTAAGAATGCAGGTTTTTCCATTATTTGCAGCAATCTTCACCTGCAGTGAATGAATATCTCCAAATATCTCCAATCTCTTTGAATGTTTCCAAAAATATATATATTTTTCTTTTTTAAATCTAGGACGTTTCTGATATTCTGCTCATGCTGTACCATTCCCATAGAAACTAAAATGTGCACAACGTCCATAATAAGTACTGTTTTGACACTACAGTAATTTACGGTTTTGCACATAATAAAGCTAATTTGGTGTTTGTGCAAAGCAAAGCATCTCTAAATGCAAGACCTATTCACTCTATTGATGCCTTTTTGCTTAAGCTGTGTTACCATCACTAGTCAAACAGTCTATTTAAAAAATGCATTTTCTTTTACACACCTTCCCCTTGGGCAATGCATTGATCTGCCTCCATCCTCGCTTTTTCCTTCTTTAAATTAGCTCTCAATATAAAGCGCGGCTGTGTGGCAGAATGAATCTATATTTACATGTATTCTCATTAAAACGGTGCTCTTTCAATTACAACCTGGCGGTGTGTTTAATCTATCCCTGCCTCCAGAGGACAGTGAATGTGTTATTGTGGATGCAGAGCCAAAGGACAGTCTAGTCTAGTCTACTGCTCCAGCTACACTGACAGGAGCAGCCATAAGCTTCTCCCAACTCCATGCTAATTAGGTCAAGGCTCAAAGGTACGAGCAGGGTACAGCCGAGTCAGGTGAAACAAATAGCGTTTAACTTGATACAGTACAGAAATAACTTCAAATAAACTCCTAAATCCTGTTTTGCATATTCAGATTTGTGATGTCAGAGGTAGATTTCAGAGATCCTCTGCATCCACAGTTGCTTTGAGAATTTCTGCAGCATAAGCATTTTAGGCAAGGACCTGTTTGATTATTTCTCTTATGTAATTTACTTTGCAGCCAGTAGATAGAGATCTGATCCCGAGCTTACACTGCATACAATGCAACTCCGGTCCTGTCTTGATCCAGTCCTTGTGCAGAGAACAGCTCATACTGAGCTCGCTGCTCCTCCGGTGCCATTGCAGTCACCTTCTTTGATCTCGGCACATGCAAGACTATGCTTTTTTGCTAAAACTGATTATTTGTAAAAGAAAAAGGCAGTAGTGAATTCCAGCTTGCTCCGGTCAAAATTTGAAGCCAACGAAACACAGAGACACCAGACTGTACTGTATGTCGCATGAATGACTCTCATTCTTTTTAAGTTACGTGAAGGCTTCGGTGGGAGCTCCAGAAATCATGCCCGGATTATCCAATGGGCCTACCGGGCACAGGCCCAGGGGCCCCGCCTCCTGCCCAGGGCCCTTCCAATCAGGAGACATTTTTACTGAACGTCACTTTTTCTGTTTTGTATTTTATTGGTTCCACATTATGTCAGTTTTTTAGCGTGACACCTAATCAGCCAATAAAATGAAACAGGCTACAGCTATTGGTTAAAAAAGTCCTCGCCCCCACATATGCTTTCTGGCCAGTTCTCTCTTCGATTCATTAAACTCGGCACAACAAACGGAGTTAAACGTTCTCTCCTCGCTACCTCGGCCGCGCTAACTACAAAGGTCCTCCGCCCGCTCTCTCCGCGCCTCGCTCCGGTGCTATGTCGCCGTTTGCCTCCTCTCTTACCGGGCTCTCCACTGCTTGTAGCTCCGCTGACCACAGCACTGCTCCTCCGCCTGCTCTCTCCGCGCCTCGCCCGGGTGCTGTGTCGCCGTTTGCCTCCTCTCTTACCGGGCTCTCCACTGCCTGTAGCTCCGCTGACCACAGCACTGCTCCTCCGCCTGCTCTCTCCGCGCCTCGCCCGGGTGCTGTGTCGCCGTTTGCCTCCTCTCTTACCGGGCTCTACACTGCCTGTGGCTCCGCTGACCACAGCACTGCTCCTCCGCCTGCGCTCTCCGCGCCTCGCTCGGGTGCGATGTCGCCGTCTCCCTCCGCGGTTGGTTACAGGGCTCTCCTGTCCGCCCCGCTGGCTACAGCTTCTCCGCCCGGAGCGCCCGCACTCCAAGCGTCGTCCTGGTCCTCCATCTTCTCTTTACACTCCCATCGCGCCTCCTTGTCTCTCTCCACCTGGCCCTATGCTTCGTCAGCGCCACAACCCGTGCCACTTATGCATTAACAACATCTTAATCTACAGTTTCACGACAAAATAGCCATCAGCCATTGCAAAAATATTGTGTGTCTGTAATAATAACTATATTTCTCCCAAATTGTACTCTGAAAAGTCTGTTGTCCCTTCACTTTTGGCCCTAAAACATGATTAAATAGTCCCCTGAATGCCCTATTATCATAAGGGTCTGATGGCTCACTTGACGTGTGCCTTTCACCTGGGAGACCCGGGTTCAATTCCCAGCGCTGCATTTTTACCTTGCCGTGTAAAAACAATGTACTACATTAAAGTTGATTACAAATACTAGAAAATTGATTTATTAAGAAATTAACGACAACTTATAAGCAGACATAAATGATCATAAATAGGCTTTTGTGTTTATGTCACCCATTCAAACACTGCAAGTAATAAAGCAAAAAATAATACTTGGTTTTGCTAAATACAATTTGACTGAAAAGTACAATTTTGTGAGAAAAAAAAAAAAGATTTGCTCTATATCAAATACAGTCCAAAAAGATTTAGAATTAATTCACTAACTTATGAAATCCAAATGCAATCTCCTATTGAAGATATTTTATTAGAAATGATGTATGTATATTAAATATTATAAAGAGTAGTACTGAATGATAACATTAGCCTAATATTGTGTTGTCCAAGTATTTAATATTAATGCTGCTGTTTTAATAAGTGGAAAGGGTTATGTTGTCAACTCATAGCTTCAGTCACAGAATTACACTTTTAAAAAATGTTTTTAGTTTTTTTTTTTTCAATATATTCGTGTATTTTAAAATAGCGGCTTATGGCTCGAAAAAGTAGTAGGGGCCCATTAACATTTGTGCCCAGGGGCCCATAAAGTGATAATCCGGGCATGCCAGAAATGGATTGTTTACAGGTATTATAGATGATTTACTGTATATTTTAGTACTATGGTAAAGTAACAATATACAATAGCATGTTTAAAGTCAAGGATAATACAATGCTTTTAGCACTTTAAGTCCCAGTTGTGAAATAAATCAACAAAACTGCTTTCTTTAGGTTTTGTGTTATTAGCATAATTTGAATAATGCTAAAAAATTGATGTACAATTTTCATATCCTTTGGCAATAAATTGAACATATGCTATCCTTGAAGAAAGATCGAATCAGTAGCCAAACCTGTCACTTATTTCCAGGCTGCGCACTCATCCATGCTCTAGTGTGATAGAAGCAGTATTTTATTGTTACCTTAGTTAGTAGACTGCTGTGTGTGTGGGCCTGTGTGAGCAGGAGAATGGTCAGTATTAATGATTCCCTGTCACAAGAAGTAATCTAAGGCAAATACAAGGACAGAAAATCATGGAAATATGGCTTCTAGAAATGAAAGTAAATACAATTTTACAATTTATTAACACTCTAAATGTGCTTTCTTCAGACAAGTTACATTGGTGTTCTTTAAAGTAGTTAGCTTATACAGCATCTTTATTAACAGTAAGTATGCAGTAAATACATGTATTTATTATGTAATAAATGTATGATGAAATGGATGACTGGATACAAAATCTCCGGATGGGGTTCTGATTGTAGCTAATTAAAGGATTCTGATAATCTATTATATTTGACATAATAATAGCCTAAAATCGTAATTGATAATGTGCATGGCAGCTTTTTATGCACAGCCTGTTCCATCACAGTAGCATTGCCGTGTCGCACAAACGGACAGGTGTCGAGTTCTGAGGTTAGAGCTGAACATGTTGTGGTCGGGGCATGTCTCCAGGAAATGTCAGTGTGTCATCGACCACATGAGCACACAACACGCCTATCTGTCTGTGCATGCTTGTGTGTGTGGTGAAGGGGGCAGGTTTCCACAGTAACAGGAAGTGTATCATTGGTACAGCTGGTGAACCTCTGGGTTGCCGGCGGAAACTCCAATCAGACCAGCTGAAGCCATCCAACTTCCTGATGCGAGCCCAGATAAAACCCCAGGAGTGACCTCAACTGTCATTGACACACACACAGCATTAAGGAGGCATACTGTACCATGGACACACATCTCGCTCCTTATCCATCAGGCGCATGGCTAACACACACAGAGATGCTAATTAAAAGCCACAGTAATATAGTCTGCTCCCTTCCTCAGGTGCAATAATAGGGCTTGGTTAATTGATCATCAGCATGGACGTCCTCTAGACATTAATGTGAAAGGTGAGCTGTGTCTAAAGAAAATAAAACCACATAAGGACACGTGACTGATGCTCTGTGTAGTTTTTAGACATTTATTTGAATTTTACCACCATTCATTCCAATGTACCGAAGTATTTGGAGGCATAGGAACCATCTACAGCAAGAGATCTTTTGCGTTTTAAAAATATCCATTACCTCTTCTCGCCTCTCAGTTGGTGAGTCGTTGTCACTCACTTCTTTCTGATTGCTTTTTCTCCCCCTTGCTGCTTCCAGATGTATCCACCTACTCTTTTCATGGCTGGGGTTTTAAGTCATATAAGATAAATATTTATAAATGTCCTGATTTATAATAATGATGGGCTAACGCAATTTATCTAGTTTCTATTCCAAAGACAATTGCCATGTTTCCATTAGACCAGTTCACTGTGGAGCATGTTTAGGCTCCATGATGGTTTGCATTTCTACTGCAGAAACCACTCACTCACTCACTCACTCACTCACTCACTCACTCACTCACTCACTCACTCACTGGTTCACAATAAAAGTGTGATATTTTCTTTCCTGGCACTGAACAAGAAACAACCTCCAACTTATTGTCACCTCTTTTTGCCTTTTCACTTTTCACTTCCCTGATGGTCTTTACATTGTTTTATTTAAATCTTTGTAAGTCTCCCTGATGATGGTTACATGTATTTTGGGGAATTTGAAATCTCCTGTAGAAATACGGCAACTCCCCTGCCCCCTCCCGAATTCTTCTTCTGACAAACATTGACTCTTTTTATTTAGCAGTGTAAAATGTGTATTAATGTGATTTTGCTGCCTTATTTCTAAGGATAGGCAATATACTGGTATTGATATTGATATCTGCCGATATTTGCAATATCTTGGGATATATCGGTCCAATATCGAAAAAAAAAAAAAAGAAAAAAAAACAGCCGACAATTGTCGCTGATATTTTTAGAAGAGGTTCTTCAGTCTCTCTGTGCAACTTTGAACAGACTAAAGAATAAAAAGTATATATAAACATAAAATTAGGCTAAAATTTGTCTTTATATTTACATAATAACACCACAAAATTTTATACCAGATAAAAAATATTTGTAAGTTTTTTATCTTGTGAGTTGTGCTGTGGATTTTTAGAGCAGAACCAAGCAACTTCAGCAGATCTCCTCTACAAATACTAGCATCAAACCTACAACAGAACTTTATTCCTTATGTTATTAACTATATATATATTAATATATAGTTTTTTTTCAAACAAGGCAAAGAAAAGTACATTAAAAATATTTGACAATGTCAATTGTAAAAATAAAAGAGTGTTTCTCAAATTATAGGTGTAGGTTTTCCAGCGGCAGGCAGCAAAGAGCAGACATTTGCTTCAAATGTGAAGAAATACATTTGTAACCATCACACAAACTAACAAAGACATTTAACAAAGTCAAAGTGTTACTTAGCTCTGCTTTAAAATGATCATATCAGCAATTATCAGTTATCGACCAGAGAGCCAAATATTGGTTATCGGTATCGGCTCCAAAAATTCATATCGGCCATCCTTACTTATTTCGACCATAAAGTTATAAAAAATGAATCGATTCAGTTGGCTAGTTTATCAACACAAAAGAGCTGTAGGGAAGAACTACTGCATGAATGCAATATGCACAGGATTGCAATTGTATGATAGTGATCTTCTAAAAAATGAGAAATAAAGAATCTGTAATTGTTTATTTTTGAAGATGTACGCATGTGTAGGGGTCAGTAGATCTCACATGCACAGACACTCACACACCCACACACACGCATATGTGCATTGAGGTGTTAATTAAACATAGCGACAGGTGTTGTCATTTGATTGCCAGCTCTGACGGAGGAGTCGCTCCAGCACCTACTGTGTGATCCAGCTGTCACATCTCACTCGCACACAGACACAGAGAAACTTACCTTGATTCACAAATGATAATGACAACAGTTTTACCTCCATGATCCTTCAGAGTATGATATCACATTTGTACACAAACAAACATGAACATAAATGAATCTAAGCTAAACAAAATACCCACGTGGCACTTTTATCTCATACAATTAAGTCCAGACAAAGACAATTAAGTCCAGACAATGACTTGATTCTAATATTGGTCTTTTGTTGAATTCTCTGTTGCTCAGCTTTACATTTGGTAAGACAGAAGTGGGCACAGCCTGGTCCCTCCTACTAACAGAACACTTACATAATACTGTCAACCATCCAATATTACAATGGGGTTTGGAAAATAAAAACTCAAATTTGTGATGCAACTGTTTTCCAATCACAATCACAATTTATGATACATTTGTTGTGGGAGAAATCTCTCAAAGTGCTTCTGATCCATCATTGTCTAATTACCACCAGCAAGCGTCTTCTACCTGAATGCCTAATGTATTGTTTCAACTGTTATAAGGCTCACTCAAGTTAAAGTTTACAGCCATTCGCATAGACTTCAATCTTGCAAATATTGAAATTTTAAAGCCATGGATGGTTATATAATGGTTAAAGTTGTGGTAACTAACTTTTTTTTTTTTTGTTATAAATTAGTAAACATTGTATTTTTCACTATAGATTCTATGATAAATGCAGCACTTTGTAAAGAAATTAGACCTCTGAATACTGTGTGAATTGAATAGTAAAGAATTTGAGGTCTCATCGGAAGCTGAATACAGCGATCTGATTGGCTGTGCTTGGGTGGTCCTCTCCAATTTCACTTTGTTGCTTGCAAAAAGAAGGTTATAGCCATATTTGCAACCAAAATGTCAAAATTAACTATGTGTTGAACCAAGTGTTTTTATAGAGGAACTAGTGAGATTTAAGTGTGAAAATCAGCCACCCCACCTTTAATTTATAGGTTCACTATGTAACTTCTCATCTACGATATACACCTAAAAGAAAGCATGTTTTTTGTAATTCAAATGTCTTTGTTACACTATATATATTGAGACATGTGTCAATTTTCAAAATGTAATCTATAAAATCAAATGAAACTGATTTAATTTAACCATTTATCATTCTGGATGTTTGAAACAATATTTTCACTAAGAATGAAAGCAAGACAATAATCATTTACTAATTTAATAATTATTTAAAGGTGCAGTATGTAACTTTTCCAACAAAGGTTTGGTCCAAAGTAAAATATTAAACATCTTTAACATATATTTGATTATTTTCTTTCTCAAAACTAACTTATAATTGCTTCTCCGTGGACCTGACTTGTTGCAGTTGGCTTTGCTTCTCTTTACACTGAGTTAGGAGTGCAATTTCCAAGCACAGTAGTACAAAAATCAGACAATGGGCCGTCTACCAGAAAAGTTAGATAGTGCCCAAAGTTGTTCGATTTGGCTATAATTGTGTAGGTGGTGTGCCGCGAAAAAAAATTCAACCAAAAAAGTGTGTCATGACTCAAAAAAGGTTGGGAAACACTACTCTATACATTTATTAAAGCTTTGAAATTTGATAAAAGTTTTCAAAGTGCTGCAATCCATTACCAAGAACTAAATGTTTTCTAATCATGTTGTTATAACCAGAGCTAATAAACTATACATTTCTTGTTTGCATTTTCTTCCCGGTACTGCCCCTCCTGCTGCCTAATGACTTGTTTGATTATTTAGACATTTAATTCTAGCATGAGTGCGGTCTGCCAGTGTGGGAGGAGCAGAGGCCATGTGTTCTGTGGAGAATGTCGCGCACAAACATCTGCTGGGGCTGTAATTGATGCACCTGGATACCTGATCTCCCATTTACACATCCCTGCTAACACCAGCCACTCAGCGCCGACTAATCTTGGCTACTTTACAGAGCATCTTCATTTTGTGTGGCATTTGAAGTGATCTGGGACGGTGTCTGGGGCTGTAAGTGTCCAGGTGTATGCAGGGGAGGATGTGAGGAGAGAATGTGAGCCTCTCTATGTTAATTAAGCCTACAGATACAACTGTCAGCTTGTGGTGTTGATTTAGGCATCAAGCCAAATGCCTCAATATCCAAGCTGACTTGCTGTCTCTGTTTATCCTCGTCTTCGCTCATCATCCTCGTCTCTGTGCATCTGTCCCTCCAACTCGTGCTAACTCTGCGTGCAGCTGGTCACTTTTCTGGTTTCTTTTCTGTCACTAATTCTACCAGAAATACTGTATGTTCATTACAAATACTTCAGAGACACGTTTGCTTTTACGGGCTAGGATTTGCAATATTACATCTAAGGAAGTTTTTTTAAGGGTAAAATCATCAGATGCTTAACTTTGGATGGACGCTGTACAGTACTTGATACTGTTCATTTTACATTGTGCTTTTAGATCAGATTTTATTAGTTTGCCTAATACAACTCACTGAAGTCAGTTTCCCCCCCGTGCAGATTGTCAAATTATCTGTTTGAGTAACCAGTTTGCAGTGTCTTGTCTAAAGTGGGTTGTTTCTTAGAACCTAGGAGGTGTGTTTGTTTATGTTTTTAGCCTCCAACAAGCTTCCGTCAATACCATCACAGCGTAAATCATTTCATGGTGTTTAGGCAAGGTTTAGGTAAGTGAACAAAAAAGGCAACTGCTGTAAAAATGTTTAAATATAAATAGTAAAGGCGTCCTGAGGGAGAAGCTGCCTGCATGACTTGGTTCATGCTGTCCATAAGATCGCTGGCTCTAGAATCCCAGTTGTGGAGGTCGAGTTAGCGATGGAGGTTTCTGTCTTTGGCTCAAATTCCAAAGCGAGTGAGTGCTGCTTCTTAATTTTACATGTGTGTAAAATAATATTTTCTCTAAGCATCCTCAACAATGTTTTTAGTTCAAGATGGATAACTGCTGGTGAATCTGTGCAACTGTATCATGTATTTGAGTGTAGACAAAGTCAGCATGTGCATCAGAGAGCCCACAATTGCCATAATAAAAGGTCAGTGACAGAAATACCAGTGGCAGGCAGCGCAGTAACAGATATTTTCATCATTGGCAAGCACAGTGTTAATTGCTCCAACGTTCACAACCAAGTATTTTCTTGTGAGCAGTTGCTGGCAGATAGGAAAAGGAGGTAAGAGAGAGTGAGAGGTGAGTTCTCTCAGGGCCAAGCACCGTGCATATATTGTGAATTTGAAGAAACACAGTTTGAGCATTGTTGCAAATATAATTATTTTAATAATATAAACTCAAAATAGACACAATTATTACATATTAACATTTATTATATTTTGTAGGTTAATCAATGAGACCAGTTATTTTGGGGCACCAGAGTTTACCTTTAGGCTGTTTATTTAAGACATTGTAATGGTGTGCATTCCAGTCTAATCCAGTCCAGGGAGTCATGTAACGCTGATGTTATAGGTCAAGACAGCAAAAGCTGAGCTGGCAGTGTTAAACTGGCACAGTGAGAAGATTATGTTTCCCAATGAGTAATATGGAATGGCACTGTAAGTGTCTCTAGACTATTCAATGAAGTCAAGCAGGAAGCCCATCTACATAAAAAATGTGTGTACAAATAAAAAAAACAACAACATATTTACAAATAATCATTCATGTTCAGCCACATATTGACTAATTTCAATGTGTTAATGCTTCTTCTCCATGTAATTTACAACTTTGAGTGAAAAACAGCTAGAGCCTTTCTGTGCCATTACCAAGAGGAGAAGAGTAATTACAGTTGATGATACAGTCATTTACTATCAATACCTCCATTGTATCACAACATGGAAGCACATTATCGGTAACTGCAGGCATGCAAGCAGACTTATACAAGTACAGAAATGGTTTCTACTGACATAAAAAGCATCAAACTTGGCAAATTATTAAACAAACATAACTTGTTACAAGTTTATATGAATGGTGATGTTTCAAAGGTTGTGTTTGTCAGCAGTGCTCATTCCATGTTAGTGACTAATTAGGAGTAAAGCAATATCAGCAGTTCAGCCAACAGCCAGCGATACAGTATATGGTTGCACAAGGATGGCTAATCATCTCAAGCTTTTTTCTGGCAAACAAACTCAAACAAACAAACAAACAAACAAACAAACAAACAAACCATCACAGAGTCATAAAATTTGTGAATGAAAGACCATCAGTAAAAATACCTTTCATGCTTTATCTAGAAAAGGGACGAAAAATAATTAAAACAAACTAGTTGAGCACAAAGAAATCCATTTTATTGGTTTTGTCTTAACTTTGACTGTATTGACTTTCCTCCTGTCTTTTAGTTGTTGGTTTGTGTTGTTCTCCACCTAGTGTTTTACTGGTGGCTTTTCGTATTGACTTCCACCTCAGCCTTTAATACATATGGGTGCACAGAGGGCTTAGCAGAGTGCTCCACCAGTCCCTCTTCTGCTGTTGTTCTGGTCCTCTAAGATCTTACTTTGTGGATCATTCTTGTTTAACTCATCCCCTATTTATAAATGCAGCTCAAACATTTACTAGTTATTTTTCTCTCCCTATTTTAATTTCTTTTGCAGTGTAAATCACCTTCCTATTGTTTAGCCCAGCATGTTCTGTTTCTAAAGCCACATAGCCCACTTAGTTGGAGTAAAACTTTTAATCCATTATGCACAGGAAATATCTTATTAGAATCTTGACACCAAACATGTGCTAGGTTTGCACACACACAAGTTATTATTATTTTTGGACTAGATAGTGTAACTTCTCTCACTTTCAAGACATTTTTCCTTTTTTTTTCATTCCTTCAAGATTTGCACTCAACCAATTTACCCTGTAATTGAAATATAAAAGCATGTCTGTCGCAGTCCCATTTGCACAGTAAAAGAGTAAAAGCGTTCCTGATGAGGCAGGGAGCTCCAGACTGCTCCAGTGGATGACACAGACTGGTTGTGCTGCACAGTCCAGTTTGCTTTTCATTATGAGGTAGACAAATTACTCTTGACCCTCTCCACATGACTCATGTGCTCCAGCTTTTGTCAACACCTTCTCTGTCCACAAACAAAGTCAGAACCGATGGTTTCACACGAAACACCTTATGTATCAAGCAAGATTAGGGAAGCTGTTTCTAAATTTAGCAAAAAAAAAAAAGCCAAATAAATGTAGCAGAGGGTTAAATAAACATGAGAAAATAAGTTGTAATAACAGGGAACACAAAACAACAACACGCTGTCAGGGCCAAAAAATAAATAAAAATAGCAAAATATAAACAAACAGTTGTTTTGTTTTAACAAGAGTTCTATTCATTTGATTTATGTTGCATTATCACTTTTCAGTTCACAGTTCACATGGGAGTTCATATTTGTTTTTAGGAAAAAATCCGGTGCTCTGTCTCACTTTTGTAGAAAATACAATTTTATTATATTACATACAACGTTTCAGTCGACTGCTACTCACTGTGGGCTGGTGGATGCTGCGCGGGTGGTGACAAGGACTGAGATTGTGTGTTAAATTGTCCAAAGGCAGCAGTGGTTCTTACAACTGTATGGAAAGTTTTCTTATTCCTTATACTTTTTGGTGAGCCGTACTCCAAATGGAGCTCATTTACATGTGGCAAGGCGAGCGGCTTTACATACATACATGATGTTATTATGGACATTTATCACGGTGTCACAGTGTCTGACTGACACCCGTTAGTGAGTTGACAGGATCCAGTACTCCCGTGATTTTTTGGTATGTTGATGCACTTTGAATGACCACTAAAAGGCTTAAACATACTGGCGCAGGACCGATTGCATCTTCTGCTATTCACAAGGTTTTTTTTTCAAAATTTTGAAAGAAAAGCCCAAATTGAGACAGAAACGTCAAAAACGGGGAGGAGTCAGGTATAGGCTAAAGAGAGTCAAACTCCGCTGCATACCACTCCCCTCAATGATTCTTTGCAACGCCAGTCAATGAGGAATAAAATGGATGAATTGCAAGCAAATGTCTGCATATGGAAAACTTTAGAGACACTCACATACCAACACAGTCTCACTAGATGGCGTACTTTTACCACAACACAAAAACAGCGTATTGTGACCACGAGTTTACAGCTATTTTTAGTAGTTATGTTATGTTGTGCATTTAGCACGATATGAAAAAGCGTAAAAATGACACGAGATTTCACAGCGTCAAAATAGGACGAGTTTTGGTCTTGTCCACTTGGGGACGTTTTCTTCAGGTGAAACGGGTAAGTTCAGGCATAAAGTTACTAAAATTGGTAAGATTAGGTCTGGGGCTTGGGGCAGGTTAAGATTAGAATCAGGATTTCATTAATATTCATAAATAAGAACACGTCTTAACAACCACCATTGAAATGAATCGGGGCTGTGACACGTACTATAATCACGCAAAACAGCTGTGAACTCGTACTAATCATACCTCATTTACATAATGTGTAATGTCGTGGTAAATGTACGCTTTCTTATGAGATCGAGCTCCACATACTCACATTCACCGAAATCCTGAGTCGGACCTATTTTTTTGCAGTGCATCCTTTCTGTCTCCTCCGTGAAATTTCCCAAATATTTATAATTCTATAATTCTAAATATTTATAACATTTGTATATTTCCTAAAGCCAATGCTAAGAATGCAGATCATAGGTCATATTCACAATTTAAAACACACTACAATCCATTTGTCCTGATGCACCTTGTTTTATAGTTGGGAATTTTAAAATTTATTGCAAATTTTTATCAGTATGTAACTTGTCCTACCAGATTAGGTAAGACCATAGATCTGTGCTATGGCTAAGGGTGCCTAAAAGTCAGTGCTGCTCCTACGTGGTTCTTCTAATCATAAAACCATACTTTTGAGCCCAACTATACCTCTCCTGAAAGGTGGCAACGTAACCTAAACACTGTAAATGTGCCCTTGAATGTACAGTCTGGCATGTCTTCGATTCTCCTGAATTGGATGAAGAAACTGAGGTGGTAACAGCTTATGTTAACTACCTAAAAGACTATTATTCTCACAAAGGTGGTTAAGTCATTTGCAAATAATAAACCTTGGATAAATGGAAAAACTAAAAAGGTTTTGCATAAAAAGTATGAGGTCCTTTTGAGTGGCAGTGACATGTGGGAGGCAAACAAAGAGACAAAACGTGATTGCAAATGTCAAACTAAACTATAAAAATAACACAGCAATTAAAAAGTGGTATAAAGCAATTTGTATAAATGGTTTTAATGGAATGTAGACATGGCAAAGGCACTAAGTGTTTTGACCACAAATTTGACTTTTCAAATGAACAGAGAAATAGTCTAGAGAGATTAATTGACAGTGACACCAACCCTTTTTGATCAGTGTCTCTGATGTTAAATTTGTTCACCAAGTGTACTATAAGGAAGAGCCCAAGATCTGATTTGATTTCTGGTCTCTGTTTAGATCAACTATGTGATGTTTTTGAAGACATTTTTAATGAATCCTTCAGGCAGCACATGACTCCTTCACTTTGGAAAGTCTTTGTTCCACTGGCCAAGGTGAAACCCCCCAAAACACTAATTGACTATAGGCTCGTTGCCGTTACGTCAATAGATATAAAATGTTTGAACGTCTGGTCCAACAATTTCTGACAAATGAGGTACAGAAGAAGATCGACCCTTTACAGTTTTGTTATCGTTGTGGCTGAGTAAGGAAACTACTTTACCATCTCTTGTACCAGCATCTTGGTACAAAAACTCATGCCAGACTTTTGTTTGTTAATTTTTCATCAGCATTTAACACCATTCAGCCACATGTGTTGTGCCAGAATCTGCAGATGGAATTCAATTTAAATACTAGCCCGGTCAAGTCATTCAACTCTAGTCAAAGTCACAGTCAGTGTTGTGTTTTCTGAAAAGCAGATATTGTCTAAAAGAAGACATTGTCTACTGGAACACCACGGGGGTGCGTCTTCTCTCCTTTGTTGTATATTCTTTATACAAATGATTGCAGTAGCCAGCATTCAGACAGACATGTACTTAAGTTTGCTGATGGCACCGTGTTGGTCAGCTCACTACAGGACGAACAGACCGGTCATGGCCCTGTTGTTACAGACTTTGTGGAGTGGTGTGACTATCACTGACTAAAGGTCAATGTGTAAAAAACAAAGGGCATAGCAAATGAGGGCATCTTCACTGCCACTTCATCCAACAACAATAAAAGGCTCAGTGGTGGAGTTAGTCCTTTAAAAATTTGAGGACTTTAGTTAATAATACACTCAACCAAGACCAAAATACCTCTCAGATGTGCAAAAAAGTCACAAGGGTCACAAAGATTGTATGTTTTATTTATTTATTTATCTTTTACAGAAATTGAGACTCTTCAATGCTGTCTCTTTTTATGGCAGCAAAAATCCTTTGTGCAGAATTGAAAAAAAAAAAGAGTTTGGGTCATTGGGTCAGAGCAGCTCAGCCTCAAAATGTTAATGAAAAAGTTGCTGCTGAAAGCTCGAGTCATTCTGTCATTTATCACTGACCATCCTCTGAAGGAGGAGGAGTTTGTAATGCAGCATTACTCACTGCACTGGGCTTCCCCCTTTGACTATTAAGGTTCTATGTTTTCTTTGTTTCGTTTTTTTGTCTGAATTGTCTGTTGTTTGTGTTGCCACTGCACGCCAAATGTACCTGTTAAGGGACAATAAAGGATTAATTAATTGATTGACTGATCTTATAAGCTACACATTTCTTCAGATCAACTATCACATTTTTAGTTGCACATTTCAGTTCATACAAGAGGAAACAAGATGATGGTAAATAAAAAGAGAGGGAGCAATGTGTGCTGCAGAGGGCATGGCCTTACAACAGCAATGACTCCTCTAAAGAACGAGCCCCATCTCAAGGAACCGGAAGTGAGT
Organism: Mugilogobius chulae; assembly: GCA_038363315.1. NCBI lineage: Eukaryota > Metazoa > Chordata > Actinopteri > Gobiiformes > Gobiidae > Mugilogobius > Mugilogobius chulae. Next base: position 40,452,134 of record CM076397.1, read on the forward strand.
GACTTTCACACTGATGTGCGCCCTCTGTCGACCTGACAATCACATCACTACATTCACTTCCCACCAACCAAATCGGGTATAGGTCCAAAATCCAAGGCCATCTCACAATAAAGGATTCATGGTGCGCCTATGTGAATCATGCAAAATCCACTCACAATCTCTGTTTTGTTGGTGGTGAGTTTCATTGTTACATGATGAGATACGATGAGGCACTTCAGCCTGAGAATTTCCAATAACTCCGTATGACGCTATATACTGTTCAAGTACTAATCTACAAGTATAGGAAGTTTTGCAGCAGAAGTACTACAGCTGCCTTTTGATTTTTGTGCTGACAAGTTTAAATGTAGCTCTGAAAATAACCGTTTTTCTGTGAAATGAGTTGCCATTCATCATCATCCCCTGTCAAGTATCCAATAAATGTACAGAAGCAGCCAGAATGTAACAGTTCTACAAGGCACTGAGCTTAGCTGCTGATGTAAAAAGAAAGTGCTGTTAGGTATTATTATTATTACCCGAGCATTGCAAATCAAACAATGAGCCTGTTAATTATTCTTTGTTTGTTTGCTACTATCAACAAAACATCATATATGCAGATGAAATAAACAGTATTATTTGTATATAAATATAACAACGGAATATAAGTTATTAGAATTGTTGTGGAAATTTACCATTGCAATAAAGAACCTGTGCTATTGTTTATATTGATAATTTATGTTGGGTTTTACTATATATTCTGCTTGTTTTCCCCCTAACTGGCTGTTTTTGTCTTATGTCTAGCAAAAATGACTTATGTAGATGTAATTCCACATCTGTTACCTAGCAACCACATTGGAAATATGAACAAACGTCTGCATAAATAAATCAAACATTATGACCTGACATGATATAAGATCTTGTAGCTCTTTAATTTTGCTAAATGATTGTTTAAACTTCCAGGAAACTGTTAGTCGTCTTTGCATGTGGTGGAATTCCATTTTTTAAATTACTTCCTGCAATTTTCCATTTTTATTTGTCAATTCCTTTATAATTTGCTAGTGCTTTAAAACTATGATTACTATTTACCATAAGGACTGTCACATCAAACTAAGTTAAAATTAGACAAATTTAGTGTTTTTTTTTTTTTTTTTTTTTTTTACAATTTCAGAAATGAGTAAAAGTTGAGATGTGTTGGTGTGCTAAAAGAGGCTATTGCCATGCTAAAAAAACAACAACAACACAACTCTTGGGTTACACGTAGAGAAGGCACAACAAACTCATTTTCTACCAAATAGATACTTTATAATAAGGCTTAGATTATATGCACTTTTTTTTTTTTTTTTTTTTTAATTAAAGGGTGTGTTGAGGTGGGATAAAAAGACAACTAAGAAGAAACACATTTTTAAAACTACTTTTTGAGAGAAAAGAATAATAAGATTTAACTTTTAAGAGTTCACAGTACATCATTAATTAGTACTACTTTGTCAATCTATTTTGATGCAGGTATTTTATATTTAGATTTACAATTTGCTGTATTTTTTATTATGGTTTGAGAGAACTCAAAGAAGTTAACTACTGTACTTATGAGTATTTCCTGTTCAATTCATTTTTAGGTGTTTTTTACAACATCAGTCTAAAATGCATAAGTACTTGGAAAATCAGGCCATAAACAGTGAGTTGTGATTGACGTCTCTGAAAACATGTGACTTTACAAATCAGGAGAATATTTCACCAAAGGATCCTGTAAAGTGTTTGTATCTCAGTGCTAACAGGAAATAACCACAGAAGCTAGCTATTTTATAAACAAGCCAACTGACGTTCCGTGCACAGAGCCTATTGAGCAACCTCCACCCTTTTATCTACAGCTTCAAACAATAAGAAAGAGCGTGTTGCCTGTTCTACCTTGTGCATAACTGGGCCTGGTTCATACGCTGCTTGTGTTTTTGTATGGAAATGTCTTTAATTGCATCTGCTGTGTGCAATCTGAGCTGCTGCTGCTGTGGGTTATGTGTGTCTCCAACTTTTTTTTTGTTTGTGGAGCTCAGTAATTAAAGCAGTGTGTGCCAACCCAGTGACAGTGTAATGCCGCTCTAATCATGCTCCGCTCGCCCATCTGTGTGCCAGACTTTCCTCTCTCTCTCTGTAACCCTCAGTTGGATATTTGTACATTTACTCAAGAAAAACCACGTGGCACAAAAAGGCACATACGTTACAGTACAGTATGACACTTCATTGGTTGTAATCATACAGACCTTTTTCATTGCTTATAATATTTGAAAACAGAATGTGTTCTTTACCTTAGATCTAATGCTTATTTTTCTTAAATAAATAATACAAAATGATAAATTTCAAAACCCAGAGCCATCATGAAAAAGCTAACTATGTTGTTTACTCATAATAAACCATGTCCACTCATAATGCACCATGTGCAAAGGGGTGTTTTATGTCATTCACTAATGCTTGAGAAATCCTGCTTCTCCAAAACTCAAATGCTCTTTTCCACATTGTGATGTCATCGTGTGGTAGGCTTAAAATTAACAGCAATTTTAGTCTCAGTTTAACAATTTTGCAGCACAAAATACTAGAATAAGATAAGTTGTGAACTTTTTTTTTTTTTTTTTTTTATAAAAAAGGCTCCAGAAAATTCCATTGTTTAAAGTTTAAATAAGGATAAAACAATAGATCCAATGTTAAAAACATTCAAATTGTTATAGTGAATGTGGATGAAACTAAATGCAAATGCAGGTGTGTTTATGATGAAGATGCAAAATTTACATAAGAACAAAAAAATGTGTAGGCCCTTTACTAAAAATTCTTGTGTAATTCTTGTGTAACATCATTATTCTTCGACTTTGGCACTTCTTATTTCCAGCAAAATGATATAATTTAGGACCACTCTTGACGGCAAGTGTCCATGCACCAGACTGGTCCCACACCGTCAGCCTATCACCAGTCAGTGTGTCAGAGACGGTTTCAACCTGGTTCAGAATATGTCAGAATGTGCACTTGATTTAATCTGATGACCATTCACAGCTAAAGGACGCAGACATGGAGGGAGAGTTAGCCCCAAAACACAGATGCATATCAACTATATTATGTCTGCAAGTGCATCAAGCAGTTGTAGTTGTTGTTTGAAGTATGTTTCAGAATGTGTGGTTTTGCTACAACTTAAAGAAACATTTCCCCCATAGCTATTGTCCTAATCAACATCTATTCAATGTATTAATGCCCCACTTGTGAAAAAAAAAAAAAGACCCTGAGAGATTTCAGCGTTTGTTCATCAATCCAAGGGTCAGCTGTTCAAACCCAGCTTGACCTGGTGTATCATTTAGTAAAACACACTACATGAGGTTGTTGCTGCTTGTTGAAACAGTTTGTAATTATAAAATAGATTGCATTTTTATGATGAAATGAATTGCAAAAAATCTCATTCAACAAGTGTTTGGGTGGGTGTACATTCTAGACTATAAACTTCCACATATTTCTCTTTTTTCTCATCACTAATAGCCCTATCTTGTATTTCTATCTCCATTTATATCATTCTCCAAGTACCTCTTCCATTCCTGCGGTGTTCTCAATCAGCCCAAGCTGGAGGAGCTCATTTAAGCCTCTAATTCACAATTACATGGACAGAGGCTTATGGTTCGACCCCAAAGACTCCATCACTTACATGCACACTCTTGCACACTTTTTCTTCTTTTTCCTGGGCTCCTCTTTCTGAAAATTTGGCACACATTCCCACGCACGTACTGCACGCCTCCACGGCTACTGCTCCCCTGTGTGATTTTTATAGTGAAAGGTTAATTTGAGTGTAAGGAGCCCCGGGCACTGACTAGGAACAAGGGAATAGACAGAGACAAGGTGTAAGTGAGGGAAGGCGAAGAGTGCTAATTCAGTTGAGGAGACAGCAGACACTACACTCAGACAGGATGGAGAGAAAGCTGGGGCAATGTAGAGAAGTGATATTTAATTAGCCTTGGATGACTAGCTGACTCGCAAGAAAAAGGCCACTGTGGGTGAACTCTCAAGCTCCTGTCATTAATGTGTTGGGGAACGCTCCTCTGAGACAGATGGAGAGGAGGCAGGCACAGACAGAGCAACAGATGGGCGATCGAGACTGGAAGTGGTCGAATCAGACCAACAGTGAAGAGGAACTGAGAGAGGAGGTGAAAGAGAAGATTAGGATAAAGACAGGTACTACAGGGTCAATGAGGGTTAGGTATTGTGACATCGCACATGCAGATGCATTAGAGATTAATATTGGACAGTATTGGACTTGTTTGACACACACACAAACAAAATGAAAGTGTGTGTCTTGAAAAATGCCCCAAATTAATCTTTTAACTTTACATTTGAATGGGATTTAAAAGTCTTTCTATGGATTACACCGACTTCAATGGGATTGTTCATTTGATTTTTCACCCTCCAACAGTTACAAGGGGTCACTTTAAAGTGACACCTTTAACGTTTTATGATTGTCTAATTTTAGCTTAACTGTGGATATGAATGCCTCTGGTAAATATAAACGATATTTGAAGTTTGTAAAAAAAATTGGTAGAAAAATAGAACAAAGTTCTAAATTGATTAAACCACACACAGGGAAACTAGAATATTTAGAATTTTCTCTCAAGAAAAATTTTCATTTTTATATTTTATTTCTCAAAAAGTCTGTAGTCATCTTGATCTTAACTTTTTTATCACAAAGTACCACCTGCCATTGAAAATACATTTGGCTCTCCATGTACTGCCAGATCTAAACTGGACTATTTCTAATCTAAAGACTAAACCAGGTCTTGTACCAGATCTAAACAGGACTATTTCTAATGTAAAGTAAGCCTAAATCAAGAGTCTAAAACTCCCCCTAGCTTTGTCGGTCATCTCATGTCCACCCAATGTTAAGTAGACAAATGTTGTGGTGTTGTATTGTAAAAAAAATATATATTTTTTGTCTTGTTTTAATCATATTTATGCTAAATGGAATTCCCAAATAACACGTTACATTCTGACAATATAACATTTCTCATACTCTGAAGTAATTACCTCATAGCTGTTATTACCCTGTTTGGACGCAGTAGTTCAGAATTACTTGAAATATTTTCATTTGCAAAATTACATCAAACAATCAAATTGGGAAAGCATTTCCTTTAGTTTCTTGTTTAAATGATGAACATATTTCAATTTAATTGCTGATCATCAAAACCTTAACTCCCTTAACCAAGACTGATTACACTTTTAATGGAGAAAAAAAAAAGTGCAAAAGACAAGCAATGACCAAAGACATTTGAATCACATTCAGGAAACAACTCCATCTCTTTGAAAATGTTTCTCATCTGAAGTCTTTACCAAGTTTAGTGGTTGAATGGTTGAAGTTTTTTGCAGTGCACATTCCTTTCTTCATCAGTGACTCTCTTGCCTTCTAATTTCTTGTTATTTGTCAGTGCATCATAAAAATGTCAATGTATATAACAAACAAAGTTAAATAAGGTTAGTAAACCCTTGTGAATTGGTAAGTGCAAAAAGTATTTTACAGTGTTTAAATCAGCCGACGTTTCTCTGTCTTTAAACTCTGTTCCCTGTGCTCCCTGTCTGTCTACTTTGATGGATGAGCTGATGAGATGCACTTTTCCACAGGGAGATGATAAATATCTGTAGAGAATGGATTCACAATCTTCAAACAGCCCAATGAAAGGCAGTCTCCTCTCCCAGTGGAAACACTCTCTTTTGTTGAAGCTCATCCCTTTCTCTGTCGGTCCACATCTCCAACACTCACCATCTTTAGGAACAGCTCTGTGCTCCTGGTCTTTCTGTGGGACTTTTGGGCTTAAAAGCTAATTTGGGGGTCTTGACATCTAGGTTTTCAAAGACTGCCTGTTCAGTCCCTCATGAAGCTTTGCACTGAAGAAAAGAGTATGAGGTTCCAGGCAATTTTGCTGTTGTGCAAATGGTCTTAAATGATTTGACAAAATGCATGGGATTCCAAGTTCCCTCGACACCAAAGTAAAAGGCAAATTACCCTTGTTTTAGTTTCATTTCCCCCTTTGTGTCATGTTTATTTCAGATAGCTATTGTTTTGTTACACTTATGTGAAAAAAAAAAAAGGATCACTTTGTAGACAATTTTGGGTGTTTTAAAATAAAAGGCTTTCATGAAGTGCATGCAGTCACTCACACTGAAAGAGTTTTCTCCCACACACGTGAGCAGACCTGCACTGAGGTCTGGGTTAAGCACTGTTCTGTTCTGTCAACACGCTTTGTTTCAGTAATAAAATGTGTTTGTGCACAATGTTTCTGATGTCAAATATTTTAGTTGTGCAATCAAACTGTGGCAGTGGTTAGACTAAGCAGTTTCTCTGTGCTGCCACAGCTTCTGTCTGTGACAAAACGCTTGAAGCATTTAATTCCAAACATCGTAAAATCATTTGGGGGAAAGGGTTTAAAATGGACATGAAAACAACTCAGCCATTTCTAAGACTGACTGTGACCAGCTGTCTTTGAGCAAAATGTGCTCAAAATTGGTTTTATTGGCCACGAAGCAACCTCTAATATGTTTATATAAAGAGAACGCATTGCTGTGTCTGTGATTTTGAGGCACATAGATGGATCCAGCATATTAATACTCATTTGATAGTATATACTATAATACTGATCCTTTGACAGTGCTATATACTGTATCAATAACTCCAAATATGCACATCTGTGGGTGATAATTATTGAGGAACTATTTCCAAATCTTTTGTTACTCTAACTGAAGGACTGGATAAGCTGCATCTTTATTTCACCTTTTTAAAATGACATTTGTTAAAGTAATTATGAAAAAATAAGATTCAGTGGTATGTAAGAAATGATGGAGACAATTGTCATACAATATTCAAATAGTAAAAGATGAGCGGTGTAGCAGGCAGGGGCTGGAGACAGTGATGATCTATCTGGGCATCACACTAAATGGCAGGCAGCAGTCGAGTAATTATATTTGAGCAGCTGACTGATTTCACTTTGCGATGTGTGTCGGTGTGTGTTTGAGAGAGCATTCCTCATCTCATCTCCAGCGACTTATGAATATTAATGACCCTATTAGCACAGACAGATGCCAGACTGCACAGTGATATGAGTTACATGGGGTTATATATCGAAAACATAAGAAACTGTCTGAAAGTCTATCTCTTTATGGGAAAAGTGACTAAGAAGAAGTTTGTATTTCTTCATCTCATCTGAGGGTCCTGCTGCAGAGGTGGGGCATCACGCTAGGATCGTTTCAATTTTATCGTGCCAATCCAGGTGAGACAGCTTAATCAAAGACAAACCCTCTATGATGGGAAGCAAAGGTGCAGTGAGCTCCCAGATCGACTGCTAAACTTGTGATTAAATCTGATATGACCCCAGAGAGGAAACACTTGGAAATAATCTGTTTACTTTAGTGACAAAATGAGGCTCAAAACAGCAATAGGCCAACTATATACAACTTGTATTTTTACAGAAGCTTAAAGCAGCTTCTGAACTCTTTCTCTGCCAGTGACGAAAATATCCCTCATTGCGCGGCCAACCGAAGCCTGCCAATGACGATATTTTCATCATAGACTTTTTATTCTATTTGGTGATAGAGAGCTCTCTTATGCACGTGCTGACCTTGTCTACAGTCAAAAACATGATGCAATTTCTCAGATTCACCACCAGATGGGGCAGTAGTATAAGTACAAAGACCCAGAGGAAGTCATGACCGGAAAATACATTTGATGTTTTGTTGACACTACGGAGTGCAATCGGCTGTGCTTGCATGATCAGCTGTTTCTAAAGGACTGGCTTTCTTTACAACAGATTACAGGCAAAACATCTTGGACTAAAAACATTAGTCTTAGAGTAGGTTTAGAGCAGATATTTGATCTTTAAATTGATGAAAAGACAATCCTACAATCCTAAACTAGACTCGAGGAGAATGGCACATGCAGTGAGTCTCGATGGGGAGAAACTAAACTTCCTTTCCCGTGAGCGACCCTAAAGTGGTCAGAGTAAGTAAAAGTACTGTATTTCTTCATGTTTGGAGGGTTAAATATAATCTTTGCCCCATGAAAGATGCTGACTCTGTGTAATCTGCATCAGAAAGTAGAAAAAGTATGTTGGTATAAATCATCTAAACCTCGTATTTTTTATCCTAAAGGCAATATTTTATTGTAGTACAAAAAGTTAAACAGAGGAAAATAACATTGACATGAAGTTTGATTTAGAAGGACGTTTACTCCAAAGTTCATCGTCAAACGCTGAAATAATGAAAACAAGGAATTTCAAATGCATATAAAAAGAGAGAGGATTAATGTACAGTAAATATTTTTTTTTCCCCAAATAAAAGTAGACACTTGAAGGTCTCATTTGAAGTACAACATGTTATGATTCCAATTGCACAATTTATGTGGAGCTGTGAATATTGCTTAAAATTAGCAAAACAATCTGGCAAGGAACTGGGGTCAAAGTCAGAAGGGCCGGCAGTGAAAGAGCTAAGAAGGTTGCTTTGCACATTGTTAACACGAGTTAGCTTTTGAAAGGTTCGCCACCTGGTAGTAAATGTATGCAGTCTATGGTCTGGTTAGCTGGACATGAGACCCCTGAACACAAGGTGGCAAAATGGGACTACTAAAGCAATTGAATTCCACTTCAACATTGCGCATGAGGTGTGTTCTTGAATGGACAGAGGAGGGATGGTGCAATTTGGCAATCTCACTTATGTGTTTAAGGGCAGCTGTGGCTAAAACAGTAACATAATACCACCAGTGTGGTGCACATAAATGAACTGCAGAGCACTCTGAAAGTGATTTATATAACCAGGAGATTTCTGCTGAGATCAAAATATAAAGACCCATGCGCTAATTGTCATCGCCAGCTTGATCTTTTCAATTTTTTTTTACTATATTGTTTTGAGAAACAAGAGTTCTGTCTTTGCTTTGGGTCAGCATGCATGAAGCTTTAACTGTTCAAAAAACTGAATCAAACATTCTATAGTCTTTCCTCATATAAAAGCATGTTATTCTCCTCCCTCTCTGGTGGCGGTCTAAACGCAGTGGAGCAGGTGGAATCACTGAGTCTTGTCCACTGTGATTCACATGCTAACCTCTGGATTTCCTCCAAGTCCCCATCCTTTCATTCTGGAGACAAGTACAACCTCCTTAGAGAAAGCTGTCTCCCTGTAGCCAGGCTGAGCGTAGTGAGCAGCGGGCAGGTTAACCTTCTGTGACCCCTGCAGGCGGCTCTTTCTTCTCAAACCCCTCTGCTCTCCCAGTATCGAGCGGGCTCCTCTGCAGCAGCGTGTTCCAGCCTGATCCATGCTACCCGTTGTGAGAGCCATCCACAGCCTGCCGTGACCTTCTGGCTTCTCAGCTTCACCACGTGCCTTTCTGCAGTGTGGTGCCCCCATCAGGTCACAGCTTGTGCCTCCCAGACTGAACCACAAGCTGGCCACACGCTACAACTTGGCACCAGAGTTCACACACAGACATGTTTTAGATGAGGTTGTGAACATTTAGGGGCATATCATTGAGAGAATTGCATCTAAAAGGGCAAAACCAACATTTGAATAATTTTAACAGTTGGTTTGTGTATATACTATAAAAATGTTTTCATCCACCATGTCTCTTAAAGGTTAGAGTTTTTAGGACAAACGCAAATACATTAAGCACAATGGCAGAGATGCTTGTACCAGATTAGTTTACAGCTAATTTCCAACTGTAGTCCTGGTAGAGGGAACCTACTGAACATGTTTTTAGCGGTAGGGGAAACCAGAACACCCAGAGGAAACCTAAGCAGACACGAGGAAAACATGCAAATTCCACATATAGGCCCAAGGATACATAGGTATGTGTTTTCACATCATTTGCTGCCATATTTACAGTATCCCATATCCCCAAATATTTCTAAACTGATAGATTAACACAAAATACATTGTGTTTTGTTTTTTTTCTCTTGCTGATTACATAGAATAGTGCTATTTCTTTTTTCCCTTCAGGAATTGTTTATCCAGAAGAACACGACACATCATATCTAAGTCTAAATTTAGAACCATACTATTATTTTACCGCATAAAGCTCATAAATCACTGGAGCAATGGATGACTACAGGGCGCTAACAAGGTTAGTCAACAACACACATACTGAGGTCTGCAGATAGCACATTTACTGCTGCTTTAAAATGAGGAAGTTCTGGGCAATATGATGAGAACAATTGAATCACAAGTTATGTGACAAACTGCTTTTTTTGGAAATGTTGCCTAATCATTTCATTGGTTAGCTTCTGTCATGCTGTGAGCAAATGGCAGCTGGATTTAGTCAGTTGCAAAATAAACTTTACGGGGGAAAACATGAAAAACAACGTCTGCCTGGTTCTTGATTCTCACACAGTCCATCCTCACAGATCCATGCTTGATATGGAGTCAGTAACGTGTGTTGACAAGACTGCAGATCTAATTGACAATGTCCTGCTAGAATCTAATCCAAGTTTATTTATAAAGTGCTTTGCAAAATAACCATATAAAAACACTAAAAGAAAAATATTATAAATACAAATACAGACAATATTTTGCTCTTGCCTCACAGCAAGAAGGTTGCAAGTTAGACTCTTGCTGGGCCCAGGCCTTTCTGTGCGGAGTTTGAATGTTTCTCAAGTGTCAAGATGATTTCCTCCGGCCACTCCAACCAATAACATGCAGGTTAGGGAACGCTAGATGATGGTCGGACGCTGAGGTGTCAGGTGTTTAGGCAAATCGCCTCTGCTGAGCAGCCCCAGGGCTGCAGCTATCACTGAGTGTGAAGGTGGGGGTAAACTATCTCACAGTGAAGAGGTGCTTTGTGACTGTCTGTGAAAAGCACTATACAAATAAACTTACTTACTTACTACTTACAATGTACAGAGCATTACAAAAATCTAAACAAGCTGTTACAAATGTGTGGATCAACTCTTCATAATAATGTTTGGAAAAAATGTCCTTGTCTTTGGCCAGCTGTTTGAAGTGAAAAACACTGGACTTCACCACAACTTTTTTTTGTGTTTCAAGATAAAAATCACTATCAATTTGTACTCCTCGGTTAGTGACTGTTCAGTCTGAAGACCCAAATCAACATGAAGGTTTTTAGAAAAGCCAAACTACATGTTTGTTCAACATCACAATAGAAATGTCTGCATTTTGCAACCCTCTTTGATCCAACTGTTTTTCCTCACCTTGAACTTTTATCAAAGAGAATTCCAACTTATACAATGTCCTTCATAGTCCCTGTTTAACTAATTTGGCAGAGTGACTGTCTGGTCTCACTGAAGTCTAAAATACAGCTCACCAGTGAGAGCTGATCCGTCTGTACAAGGTCTTCTCTGGCTACATGCGCATGTGGTGAGAGTCCGGACCTAATCCGGCCCTGATAGGGATTTACAGTGGAGCTGCTGATTAAGTGCACTGACCTTCAACAGGCAGCACCAAGATAAAACTACCATGACAGCAGTGCATGTGCTTGCAACAGCCTTTATGTTGATGAAAAGTAAAAAGTATAACTCAGTTCAGTGTTTAAAGATTCAGTTTCAGTGTTTGTCAAGTGTCCTAACTTGATAGTACTTAATTTTGTGAATTGAATATATCCTACAAGTAAAAGATTCTAAAACAGAATTATTATTAAAGTTTAAATGTGCTAGAAAAATACAGTACATACAGAAGCACAGTTGTGCTCTGATGGAGGTTTGATGCCATTGGTTGCAGAGTGGAGCTCCACTTTGCTCTACTCTGAGTTTCTTCGAGCTACTGATCCTATCAGGGAGCACCCCTTGAGGAAGTTCCTAGCAGAGATCTGTAATTTTATTTTTTAAATTAGCTAACTTTGTTTTTTGGCTTTTTTGCATTTCTTAGCCAGGGCTCACACTAGCTCCGGACCGGACTCCGGAGGCTTTCCAATTCTTGAAAAGTAATGAGAGTGGCTCACACCGCGATGCGTCCGGTCCGGAGATACGCGCGGATGTGCTCCGTACGTCCGGATCGTTTCCGTTGAAAGGAACTTTTTCGGACAGCCGGAGCCATCCGCAGCCCTTTTTGGTGAAGTTTTGAAAACAAGACACGACAAACAGGAAACCAAGCGAGCGCAGGTGAAGAGAATCCGGTGGTTTTCAAAATAATATCATTACCTTTCTGCTACTACAGCAAATACGTCAAAATGCTCGACATATACGCGACTATTGAACACACAGGATATAAATAAATGTCCCGTACTCACTCACTGTGCGGAGAAAAATCCAACAGAAAATGAAGTGACGTGAAATAAGCCCAAAACACGGCGCAAGTGTCCTTGTTTACATATCCATGTGCCAGAGATCGCGTAAACTCCTCCGAAACTCCCAAGTTGAGCGTGAATCCCCGTGAACTCGTGGTCTCGCGAGACCAGCAGAGTGCGTACATACGCATGCATATTCTGGTTGAAGTGTGAGTGACAACCGGACCCAGACGGATCCGGATCTGCATCTGCATCTGGAGGCAGTGTGAGCCCGGGGTTAGTAAATTGCAGAAGCAACACTCCGACCACCAAAAATCCGACCATTGTGTACTGCCTGAATCTCATTAAGAGCCAAAAGCAGCGCTCTGATTGGTTGCATTTGGGATGTTTAATTTATTTAACTGTTTAATTTTACTGTTTGTAAAAAGCTGTTGTTAATTGCTTAATGCAGGTGGATGCCATGTGCTGAAGAGTTTGTAAGAGTTTAACAGAATTAAATAACTCATTTCAATGTTGCTGTGTGAATGTTTGTGAGTTTGCTGTGAGTATTTTTTGTGATGGATTTAATAGAAGTTTCACTAAATCTGTAATTACCTGTGGGCTTGTTTCATGCTTAATTAAGAAAGAAAAACTAATCCCCAAAAGCAGCTATGAAACACACACAAATAAAAAGACCACTGACGCTCTCTCTCATTTTGACCATTCTCATTCAAATGCAGTAAAAACTTCAGACTTACAATGGGCTGCAGTGTAATTGAACCTTACCAATCTACAAATTGTTTTTTCCTCTTACATGCTTTTCTACTTTGGTTCTCAAAGGGAGCTGAAGAGCACAAAGAAAGTGACGTAAAAACCAAATGAAAAAAGAGTGCTGTGGACAGCAGTGTAAAGAGAGAGCGTGGAGGTGTGAGATGGCTAATCTAATCTGCAGAGGAAACTGTGAGAGCGCAGGGGAAATTAGCTTTTACACAGCCAAAATTGGAAAAACAGCAAAATAAACTTGAGGTAACACCCAACTGTGGAAGACACAGAACAATAAAGTCAACAAAGCAGCATGAGTGCAAAACAAACAAACAAAAAGACACAGAAAGGAGATGATGTCATAGAAGCCAACCTCACATCAAGGTTCAAGGCAATTCCATCACAAATGAATGACTCTCATTTATCTCATTCAAATTGTTCACATATCAATGCAGTGGTCATCTTCTCTACATATGCTCCTGTAACCTGGGAATGCAATGCTACTGGGCTAGTCCTCACATTGGCTTTTGCTGGTTTTTATTTATTCAATCTTTACCTGATCATCCACTAATAAAAAACAATGGGTGTTCAAGACAACAGGGAAAACAATTTAGAAGAGAGGAAAAAAATGTGTTTTCCTCATGGCTTCTCATAGTGGTAGCTGCTTATTAGTGGTAAATCTGATATGATTTCAATCAGTTTAATAACAAAATACACGAAACAACAAAGTACATGTCTGTTTTTTTTCCAGGTGTTACTGTAGGCTAACCAAAGGAATCATGAGTTTCTGAGGTCAGCCCTAAGTCTTGAATGCTACATCGTAGAAACTCCAAGTGTCAGTTTGTAAAGATTTGAATCCCAAATACCTGCTCTCTATATCCACTATTTACTTGCAAACCTATGCAAGTGTTGATTTTCAACAAATAAATTAGGCTCCTTTCTGAGTTGTCATAAGGTTGGAAAAAAAGATCACTTTGGAAAATCAAATTATTCCAACTAGTGTGTGCTCTTCATCATCAGCTATTGTAATGTAAACAGGCAGAGCTTTTTATCTCATTCCCTGACAGTGAAACATCTTTGAATTTGTGCACAAGAATATTCTGCAAACATATCTTGACAGCTAAAGCTTTCTGTTTTTGCCCTTCTCTCTTCCTCCTCTGTAATTGCAAAGACATTTATTCCGGTTTTGTAGCGGGCTTATTCACAGCTGTGCCTAGATAGCACAAGGCAGCTTCGCACACTTACTCTTTATTCCCCAAATTGAGAAACATACTTATCAATGCAAATGAAATGAGAGCTGCGAGAGAGGAGAGCGCAATGAGAGGAATACCAAACAAGGCGCAAAATCTACTAAATAAATGTTCATTCAATCTACAGCTGGCTTCGTTTTCATCAAAGAAAGTCAGGCGTTTTCTTTGTAAATGTTGTAGAGCTGGATGCGGTGGAGTGGGTGCGGAGGTAATCCTGTTATTTGAGAGATGGTCCTGCCTGGCTCCTTTGTGTGAGGCGTGTGATTGGCTGAGTGCTGACCGGGCTAAAAGCTTTTGAAGTGGAGGTGAAGAGCAATTAGAGCCACTGTCACACAGTTCTTTGCAGCTCTACACACTTGTCCCATGCCAGAAGCTGTTTAACTTAAAAGTCTTCAGTTATGATATATATTATTATTATTTTTTTGTAGTGATCTTAATTATACATTTATTTAAATTTTGGATGCAGCATTGATCTAACAAAACTAAATAACTGAAAAGAGTTCTATGACTTTTGATCTGTAGAATTGATTTTCATTTCTTCATAGCATGAAGAGGGCACACAGCTTGACAATGCTGCCACATCTCATCATAGTGACATTTCACATGTGAGCAATCAGGAAAGAATAAGAGCAATGTTTAAACCCTGAAAGGCAGTACATACATAAAGCTGGCTACACACTTCACAACATTTTGCACATTTTAACTTATTTATTTTCAGTCGCACTTACTCACGCCTAGTCAAGAGTCGAAGCGAGTTGACGCTAGTCGCACTTGTGTCCCTTGTGTATAGTGTGGAGGTGTTTGCAACTGGACTTGCGCTCCAATTGTTTACTTTGGAGCAGGCATATGGACTAGACTAGACTCCAGTTGCAGTTTTTTAAACATGTTAAGCTTGATTTTGGCTGCGCTCCGGTGCTGTATACCGTTTATGATGCTCCTCCAGGCAAACATGGAGCCCAGCGGCCAATGATAAGAGCTGAGGAGACACTGTGAACAGCATCTGAAATTAAACTTTCTGTTTACGTCTTTGCTGAAGAGACACATGCAAAAACAATATGAACGGCGAGGCACAGACAGAAATTTCTCCTTAAATATCAAATGGACTGTGTTAAAAATACACACACTTTAGTTTTTTAACCTATGATGATCAAAACAGCAGCACACAGACCCTGCTTTCTCCCCTCCTGTCCTCACGCAGCTACTGACATTCTCTTCACTCCAAACAACACGTTTTCTTCTGATAAAATCCCATTAAAGTAATGCATCCACAGCAGAAAAAAAAAAAGAAATAATCAAACTTTCTCACTTCTGTTGCCGTTTTTAATATAATTTTGAAAGAGCTAGCTAACTAGCCCTGTCTGTGCCGGGACCTGGATGGTCACAAGAAACGTTTAAATAAATAAATATTAATTGCGTGAAAACAAAGACCGTTTTTCTATCTTGTTATTAATCAGAGACCAATTGATAATATAAGCTGAAATAATTTTATTAAAATCAGATAAAAAATAACTACAAGCACTTGACTGAACTATATTGAAAACAATGTTTCATTGTTTTGTGCATTAATAATTGTACTGCTGATGGAGTAATCCTGTTTTCAGTTGCCAGTCACAGTTGTGTAGTGTGTGGTCTCAGTTGTGTAGTGTGTAGTTGCAGTCATGTATTGTGTTGTCTTAGTAGTGTAGTGTGTGTGGTCTCAGTCTTGTAGTGTGGTGTCTCAGTTGTGTAGTGTGTAGTCACAGTCATGTATTGTGTTGTCTTAGTCGTGTAGTGTGTGTGGTCTCAGTCTTGTAGTGTGGTGTCTCAGTTGTGTAGTGTGTGGCCTCAGTTGTGTAGTGTGTGGTCTCAGTCGTGTATTTTGTGGTCTCAGTTGTGTAGTGTGTGGCCTCAGTCATGCAGTGTGTAGTCTCAGTTGTGTAGTGTGTGGTCCTAGTCTTGTAGTGTGTGGTTTCAGTTGTGTAGTGTGTAGTCTCAGTCATGTATTGTGTGGTCTCAGTTGTGTAGTGTGTGGTCTCAGTCTTGTAGTGTGGTGTCTCAGTTGAGTAGTGTGTGGTCTCAGTTGTGTAGTGTGTGGTCTCAGTCGTGTAGTGTGTAGTCTCAGTCGTGTATTTTGTGGTCTCAGTTGTGTAGTGTGTGGCCTCAGTCATGCAGTGTGTAGTCTCAGTCGTGTAGTGTGTGGTCCCAGTCTTGTAGTGTGTGGTCTCAGTTGTGTAGTGTTGTGTCTCAGTTGTGTAGTGTGTGTGTTCTCAGTTATGTAGTGTGGTGTCTCAGTCATTCTAGAATCAGTGTGTAGTGTGTAGTCTCAGTCATGTATTTTGGGGTCTCAGTTGTGTAGTGTGTGGTCTTAGTTGTGTAGTGTGTGGTCTCAGTTGTGTAGTGTGTGGTCTCAGTTGTGTAGGGTGTGGTCACAGTCATGTAGTGTGTGGTCTCAGTCGTGTAGTGTGTAGGCAGAATCAACATTGTAATTAGTCACTGGTGTGGCGTATGGCCAACTTTTACCAAAAAGACAGCTGGCCTTTATAGTGTTTGACTGTAATAGTTGTGCTTGGAGAATATAACATAATAAAGCAATGAAACACTCTGATAACTCAATAAGTGTGACTTGAAAGCAGGACAATACATATCACACTTTGTGACCGCTATTCTTCCTCTTTGATGTGAATCTTAAAAAGTTTTTCTAACTTATTGCGTCTTACCTGACTGTATTGATTGGCTAAAAACTACTACACATTCTAGCCAAGGATTTAAATGCTATTATAAAAGGTTACTCCATGTAAATTAGCTGTAAGATTGAAATCTCCCCTTATCTTCTTCAGCAATACCCCGCCAGCCATTATTTATATAAGACCATAAATAGTGAGGAGTTAAGGTGACACTCCAATATGTTTAGACATTCAATACGGTCATGTCGACAGTGCAGTCAATCCAAGGCTAATGAATATTGATTTTATAAATATTGATCTATGAGATGCAAGTAGCCTGATTGAAGTTTAAAAGGGTCAGAGGTTTAAATTTGTATGTGCAACACTCCATCTGTAAAGAACGAGACGACTTGTGGACATGACAAGCATTTTAGATGTAATAGCCCAATATACAATAAATTTACTTTGCACAGTGAAGCCTGGAAGTCAGAGTGTGCCTCAAGTTTCGTATTTCCAACTGGCTAATCAGTTTTGCTGATGATGGATGCTGTCTGGCATTGTAAGCAGCCTGTAGGCCAAATGCTCCGAGCACAGCAATTTCCTGTACATCACTATGCATAGTTTTTGAGTGGTTCCTCAAATTGACTCCTGACTCATGATAAATGAGTCGGAGGCTAAACAACAAGATATAATGATTTTGCATTGCAGGTGATGAAGAAAATATTACAACCAACTTCCTGCTTATGTGTTTGAAAATATGAAAATAGAATGCCTCACACAAGAACAATACAATGTCAAATCCTGATGTATTTTATACTAAATAAATTATGCTGTTAAAACTGACATTTTTAGTGACACATTTTTTAGTTAGTCTCCAATATTTTTACCTAAACATTTATTTGTAAAGAAACAAAGACGTCTTTTATATAAAGGTTATTTAAGAAAATAGACTTGATTTTGAGTTATTTTTGAATTTTTTCAACTTAAAATTAATCAAATTAAAGGGCAAGGTTTGGCCGACTTTGGAGGTCACTGCTCATAAGTGTATCTTTCAGAACAAAAACAGGAGTGAAGAATCAATGTGAATAGATGTGTGAAGAATCAAATTTGAGTTAGTTAGGAAGAAGATGGTGAGCTTCTGATAGTTTCAGTGTTGGGGATTCTTCACTTGTGACGTGGGCAACAGAGAAATGAGGAAATGCGAAAGTCACAGCATATTCTTTTATCAATGCGATGTGCACCTATTAAAAAGAGGAGCGAAGAGATCCTATATATAACAGTAGCTACAATCCTGTTTAATCTGTGTGATGATTAATAAACGCTTTCATAATATTGCATGACTGCACTTTGTGCACTTTTGGCTGTGGATCTTTACGCATCAGTTTGACAGACAAAAGACCTGTCTGAGCTAAAGACTCAGCTCATTCAGACTAAGTGGTTGATTTATTAAATATTTGGTGATGTCTGCACATTTGTGCTTTAGTCTGCTGTATCCATGCATGACAATTAAACAAACTCTGTACTGTAACTTCTGTGTCTGTGATTGGTCGCTTAAGTGCAGACTCCACTTGCTGCAGGATGTTTCTTTTGCTTAGAATTTAATACTCATAGTTTGCATTTATGACATTTCCTCACATTTGAAGTCCACAGCTCGGTTGTTCTGATAGGTCAGTTTGCTCTAACCTCGCCCCTGCTTTGTGAACGGCTTCATTGACAAAATCCAGTGTTAACAGTTTGAGTTGTGAACTTGTTTCGTAGAACAGCTTATCCAGAGCGGCTCAAGTCTGGGTTAGTCAACCCGGGTAAGAGAAATGTATCCAGGATAAGTTCAACCACATTCGTAGTACAGGCTCAGGGCACATTTCAATTGGACTGACACCAGTCTCTCCAACCTTTGGCTCAGATCAGAGTTTCATTGCTCCTTCACAACTTCCCAATTGAACCAAACCAACTGGCAAGCAAATCGTGAATCAAATCAAAATATATTGTGAATCTACCCTTATTTGCTCATAAAACTAGACCTTTGCCAGGTCACATAACCTGCATGTTTCTATGGTGAAAGCCATGCTTAATGTTAATACGGCCCAGAGTCTTTAGGCAAAACAACAACACCTCCAATGAGAAACAGGTGAAAGAAAATGTCTTTGTTCGCCTCAGTTTGATCACATCTAAAAATGTATTATTCTAATTACAAAACAGTAGCTCATTCATAAAATGAAGTCACTGTTTTTGTGCTTAGCTTCAAATTGCTGAATTGCAGAAGCTGTCTATAACAATAATTATATATACAGTATATTGAAGAATGGGTTTAACAGTATATGTAAAGTCATTTGGGGTAAAAACAATCAATTGCAGTTAAAACATTTTGTTGTGAATAATTCGGAGGCTAAAAATGCTTTAAGTTAGCAAAACATGTGGGCTGATGTTAGAATTAAATATTTCTGTTTGTAATTTTACATGAGCCAACATCATGTAGCTGCTTTTAAGGACTTATTCTGTTGAAACTCAAAAAGTTGTTTTTCTGAAGGTTCAGTTTGTAGCAACAACTCGGAAACTAAGATCAAAAGCTGCTGACCAACCTCCACACTTTACTCCACATTTGATATTTTCTTAGGAATTTTAACAAATAATTTTAATAATTTCAACTTTTGCAGCATTAATTACTGTATAAACTTTTAGTTTTTAGTGACAATGTTCTTGTCAAGGGTATATTAAATCTAAATGCAACTTAAAAGTAGTTTTACATCTAGCCTCGTAAACAACACTCATAAACAAAAATTTCTCTCTGATGACAAAGCAAACAAGATCACAACCATTTTCCTGCTTAAGTTTGCTGCTGTGCTACTACGATCAGAAAAAGGCAAGATTAAAGCCAAGATGTTCTGTAAGAAAGAAAAAAAAAACACTAAATAAACTTCACACTTTGTAGAAAAAGTACCGGGACTGAACCAAAATCAATTTGTTCTGCTGTATCAATGCTTGGCGCCATCTGTCACTCAGCCCTGGAGTGCCCTGTCGCTGTACACACTACAAACCATTTTTTGCTGCGTTTTCCTGTCTGCTTTTCACCACCTTTATTCCCTCTACAGTGGGGGACATTTATTCTGATTATGTTGGGCCCTGGAGATCGAAGATTGTAGTAATCAGAAAACTGGCCGGGCATCTATCACCGCAGCAACCAATCAAACTGGCCGGTCTACAAACAGCGAATGGAAAAAATTACGCACAGAAATGATTCCCGCAGGTCCATGGGCGTAAGCCAACCTTGTATTTCTAGTTTTAGTGGGACACACTTTGAAGAAATGCATTGTGATATTTTTTGGCATTCACTTCTCAATAGTGTTATAATGGATTCAGATGTTTTGAGATTTAAAGTGGGAGAGCTCATGATATTAAAATAACCAGAAGAGGTAAAACTCTATAACAGTGTGTGAACTGACACTTGTACATAATGCAAATGCTTGTTATACAAAGTCAAAGAAAAAAACTATGAATAATAAAAGATGTGAACTATGGAGCTCAACAGTGACCGCCCATGGTTCAACAATCTCAGGCTCCCATGTTAACTCGAGGATTTAGGAAAAAAAAAAGTTTAAGTAAAATACATTTTTGCAGCTTTATAAACTACGGAGTTTGTTAGACACTTTTAAGTTATAGATGTGCTTTTGAAAACAACTGCACTGTGGATCTGAGTCAGCACATAACTGGCTAGCCTGCGACCTGTCTGTAGCTCATTAATATTTTACATTTTGCCTAAGCCTATGGCACTTTGCAATGGGAATTTATTTCCGGAACCAGAGTGATCTTCCACTGTTGAGCACCTTTATGGAACATGCCTCTTTAAATTAAAACAAACCCGTGCTTACATTTCTTTTCTTAACTTACAGCTTATTTAGTTTTCCATTTATTTAATCCTCAATTGCCACTTAATGTGTACATTGCCATTTTTTTTTAAATATTAGAGCGATTATTATTAATTCTAACCCTAAAGTATAAAAAATGTATTAAGAATAGTCATTTCTTGGTAAAGCAGTTTCAAAATGTTATTGTCACCCAACTTAGTTCACGTAAAGCTCAGTGGGTCATTATCAAGGGCGTAACTTTGGTTTCAACTTTGGGGGGTCGAGATTCTATCATTGGGCAAATGCCTAAATGTTCTTTTAGCCGGATTAAATGTGTTTTAACAGCAGCCTAATACCTGCCGTACGTCCTGCAGGGCTATGCTTATGCAAAGACACAAATATTGATGCTGCTATCGCTTTTCTGCTTATTATTCGAAGTATGTCAGCCTGTAGTGCATGTGTGCGCTAAAGACACACACACACACCGACAGACATGCGAGCGCACACACACAAGCAGACAGCGGTCCAGACAGAGAGCGCACAGCACACACGTGAGCACATGTATGTGCCCAAACAGACCCGCAAACTCACCGTGTTGACACTCACCCGCTACGCTGTCTTCATCCTTCGTGTTCCGAGTGAAACGTTTAGTCCAAAGCGTGCAGACTCACGATGAAAAAGTCCGATTGAGTTCGATTTCTTCTGAAAAGTTAAACTCCACTGGGACACTGCTGATGCTAAGTTCCACAAGAACTGATGTAAAGTAAAGTAAAGTCCAGTAGACGTTTCCAGAAAAGTCCGAGGCATTCTCGCTCTGGCATATTTCCCTCCGTTAAATGTAAAACTACTCTTTCCCAAACTCCATGTTTGTTTACTGCAGTCTTCCCTCTGACCTCTCTGACGCTGCCGTGACGTGGAAGCATCTGATTGGTTAATTTTTCTGCTCTCTGCTCTGCTTTCCGCTTTGCTCATTTAACACACACAAGCACATTTATAAGCACTATAGCTCCGAAAATCTACAGTCGCGTAAATCCAGAGGGTTGTGGTGATGTTATGGTAGGAAGAGTCAGGTTAGAAATAGTAAAGATATTAAAATAATCGTATATTAGAATGACAACTGCAACGACAAACTGAAGAGGTGGAGCTCATTTGCATGTCTGAGGAAACAATACTGTTTGTTACAGATCTTTCCTTTTTTTGACTAAAAACCTAATATGGTTATTGATTTTAGCTTGCTCTCTTCCTAATAACAGTCAAACCAGCGTTTTCTGTTCACTGAACTCTCTCCAGTGACACTAGAGTTACACCATGAGCTAAACTGACAGACCAAACAGTTGGGTCGGAATGAGCGCATTGACATCGACATGGGCGCACCTAGGACCGGCAGATCAAAGGGCCTGGCAGTGGTCAAGAAATAAATACTAAGCAAGAGTTATGAATGATTGACAGTGAAAAATACAGTAAAACTACTTATATGCGAAGCGCGACACCAAAAATAATAACCTTCAATCAAATACGGTCGAAATATTGGGGGGGTTAAAATTAGCGTCTCCAAATATTGGGGGGGTCATGACCCCCCTAACCCCCCCGCAAATTACGCCCGTGGTCATTATTCTCAGAAAATAAAGCAACACTTACACGTACATGTTGCAGATGTGCCTGGGAAGTGCAGAGCTTTAATAAAGTAGGAACTGTATTTGAAGAGACAGAAACTATAACATAATGATACAGTTTGGAAGTCCCTTTTACCAATCCCCTGACACATCAAATGACTACAAAAAATGCCCACTCAGACTAAATGTTCTTTTACTATGTCTTTAACCTTACTATTTAAATGAACTGACAGTAAAAGCTTAAATTCATTAAAACTTTTATAGAACTTGACCCGGCAGTTCTTTTAAAAGTCTGGTTTTGGGAACATAAATTTTGTTAGATTTTTAACACAATCTGGATAGAAATGTCTCTAGGAGCTCACTAGAAAAAAAAAACCTTGCTAATATAAAGGTCACTTAGTTTACACTGAATTAGATTAAGAACAGCTTCTTATAACTGCAACTTTATTAGACAGGAGGGCTTTAAATAACTAGGGCAACTTAGGGAGGGTCATTAGCTTGTTTTGGAATCTTGATCAGGAGGCCTATAGTATATTTAAAATGTAATTTTGTGATAAAACAAATGTATACATGTCCATCTCAATCTCAACCTAAATTAAAGAACATATTTATTTTATGAATGTGAAAAATCATATTTAGTTCACTATTATTTGCCCACGCATCTCACACTGTTGACTATATGCAGGACCATGGCCAGTACTTTCATCACTGCATCATTTTTCAGGCCACATGGCACCTTGTATTCACACATTCACAAATGCAGCCTACAGTATGTGAACATATGTTAAAGGTATAAAAATAGTTCTATGTGAAAATTAGATGTCTTTTAATCCTGAAAAAAAAAAAAAAAAAAGTGTTCATGTTGATTC
The DNA here is from genome assembly GCA_038363315.1 of Mugilogobius chulae. Taxonomy (NCBI): domain Eukaryota; kingdom Metazoa; phylum Chordata; class Actinopteri; order Gobiiformes; family Gobiidae; genus Mugilogobius; species Mugilogobius chulae. Next base: position 40,475,293 of record CM076397.1, read on the forward strand.
ACCTCAACATACGTTGCCAAATCCACCAAAATCTATCAAGAAGCACTCTAGCAGCTCTGGTGTCTTGCTTCCGCTTTCTTGTGGGTGGTTCTTTGTTTCGCGTCGGTTATTTCATGAGGGCCAGGTAAACAAAGTTCACTATGTTTCAGTTGTTTACTCTATTTTGTGGCAAATTCAAGACTTGTATGTTCTGTACAGCGTCGTTGTAGGGCCGGGGCCCAAATGACATTACCAATACACTTTCTTTTGGGCCACACAGTCAATAAAATACAATACATTATTCAGGAACTGAGGTCAAAAAGTGTAAGAACCCCTGGTTTAGGGCACATATGCTAACCTGGCACACGCCACACTGATGTGTATCACTTAGAACATAGTTCTACACATCATCAATCTGACTAGACTGAATGCGGTCGGGAAAAACAGAACGTCATGGCAAAGATTGAATCTGATTGGTCAACATCTTGTGGATTGTATGTCTATACCGCATCGTAATTAGCATACATCACATACTTTTAGTGGAAGTTCAAAGGTGGCTGATTTGTAACTGTAACAGTGAGTTGTCCTAAAGTCTGAAGCTGTGTGACTTAACTGAGCTGGAATTTTGTGTCTCTTACAAAGCAACGCTCTGACTGTAAAAATTGGTTCATAATGTGACCAATAAGCCAGCTCTACAGTTGTTTTGCCACCTGAGCCGTTTTGATCATTTTGGAGTTAAATGTCCTTAATTGCAAACTAAGTAATACAATTATGAAATACAATTTATACAGCGAAAAAAAAAAAAAAGAAGAAAAAGCTGATAATAATTTAGAAAATTCTATAACTATAAAACACCAACTTTAGTCTCTTAAAGCACAGACATTATACAGTATTTTGTAAATACATTACTGTCAATGGAAATTGTCCTCCATCTGTCGTCCTTCCCTGCTGCAGATCCTGGAGCTGACTCAAGCTGTGATCCTGCTGCTGTTCACTGGACCTCCAAAGAGCAGAATTTCCTGTCGCTCTGTGAGGATGGATGTAAATGTTTCATTTGATGAGCCCACAACATTTTAAGAATACTCTGGATTGTTCAACAACTCAGAAACCTTCCTGACTCCACCAGTTAGTAAACACTTGCTGAAGACATTTACATTGCATCACACTGTCCAGATATTTATTGAGTGGTTTGGTCTTTGGAACTCCCATTTGACTATGATGCTGCAACTTAGGCAAGCAATCTAAATGTATTTGTATAGCATACTGTATATTCATACACACATACTTACAAAGTTGCTCTTGTGCGTTCTCGCACTCTCACTTTCCTCTTTACAGTAAATGGTATTTCCATGAGATCAGATGGGTTATGTCTGTTTTGTAAATATACTTCATAACTAAACTTAACATCGACTTGTGCAATTAACTTAGCCAGAATGAAACATTTGTGCTATTTACTGACTATTTGATTATTTAGCTTAACTTCAAAAAACACATTTGCCAGTAAGATACATAACAATCTCTTAAGTCAAAGGTAATCTTAAGTAAAATCATGAACTAAACAGCATTAGTCCAGGCAACATAACTGCTTATTCTCATTAGTTTACTTAACTAATCTCTAATGATCAAATCATCTGTTCTAATAATCGTAAGTACAAACAACAAAACAAATCTTGTTATTACTGCTAAGGCTTATATACATTTTATGTTATATTTATACTTTTTATGGCGTAAAAAAGATACACAATGTTTTGAATTAATAATAACACATTTATTTTTCACAAAACATATATGATAGATGGGGTTAGGAGACAGTTTTTGACATTAATTTTTTTCATGGAGACAAGATGATAGTGAATGCCCCACCAAAAACATAAGGTTAATAAAAGCTAACACAAATATAAAAAATATATCACAGCCAGCCTTTTAGTGTGTTAAATGTTTTGCACCTTTCCTTTGAGATGCACAATAATCCTGTGAAAAGTTAAAAATCCTCAGACATGTTTTCTATGTGTGGCACTTTCATTTGATAGCCTAATTTAATTGCAACTTCCTTTTTCTCCCCACTTCTTTTCTCTCTCATTTGTTGTTTTTCACTCTCAGTCTTTTAGCACTGTTCATAAAATTGACCCAGATTGCTTCATGTATTTTTACAGCCATAAGAGTGCTAGCTTATTGGCATTTGTGTATATTAGCTGGTGGGCTTCAGTATAAATCTGTATTGATGCTATGGCAGCTCCTACGGGACATGGCCAATCCTGCTGCCTATTGACTGTTGTGGAATTGCTTTTGTAATATTGTTTTGGAAGACAGACGACTATGAAGAAGAGAAAAAAAACTTACAACCAAGGTGTGATTTTCTCTTCCTTTTATTGTTGAGCTTTCCTGAAGGTATGAAGAGATGATGAAAAATATCACAGAGAAGAAAGTATAGTGCTTGGTGAATGCACAAAACATACGTGTAAAAACAACAACAAAAAGCCTGTTACCATATCAGTGTCTTTTTGCAGTGGAACATTGTCAAGTAGAAGAACTCATTGACATATTTGTTCCAGAATGGCCTTTATCTAACAAGCTGTTGAAAAGTAATTGCTTGTACAGTGTTTTCTGTGGTTTTCTTAAGTTTTCCCATACATAATACCTCTCTTTATAAATCTTGTGGCAGTTAATGACACACAGAAAGCACAGAGGAATGCTCCTGAAAGGCCATCAGAGCGAATGTGATGACAGTTCTTCAAAATGACAAACGACTGCCCAATGCATTCTGAATGAGACTGCCTTGCAATTCAAAACTCTTGTCGAGTTTTTGCTCCTGTTCCCGGAAAGCCAAGTGCCTAAGACTGAAAGAGCATGTTCTCAAGTCAGTCAGCATTATTACCAGAACATAGTGTAGTCCATCACTCTCACTTGAGACACTAGGGATGACAACACTGACAATCAGCCAATCAGCACTTTCAGATCTGCATCTCAGCAGCCTCCCAAAGCTTATTCATCACATACTGTAATGGGCCAAAACAGGAAATCTGTTAGGCTCAAATATCAAGACTAGGCTTTTGTCCAGTCCAATTTCCTGAGTGAAGATTTATAGAGCGTCATGTTTTGAAGCGTATCATTATTTTTACTGTAGTTATAATTCATGCTTGTGCGGTGTTCATGGACTCTAGAAAGATAGGTCTTCAGAATTTTGTCAGAATATATAAGGTTAATAAAAAATAGACACTTTTGAGACAGCTCAGTCAAAATTAGGTTTTTCAAACATTACAAATGATTCATTTAGAAATACAGTTTGCTCTTGTATTTCTGATTTTACTCTCACATTTTATCGCACAAGCACATTGAAGATGTGATCAGAGCCATAATGTTTTTGCTCAGTGGCAAGGCAACAACTCCTTCAGTAATTTGCACAACCCTCATCAAGATCTACAAGTGTAATCTTTAATGTATGAAATCTGAAAGTCTAACAGATCAAAGCTTGGCACAGTTGTACATTTCTGTGAAGTCCGCATTTCTTTGCATTTGAATTCCCACACAATACAGGTTCATTGTTCCACAGTGATAGAGGGCTCTGACTGCTGTGCTGCCTCTGCGGAGACCTCCACAGTGTTGCTTCTCGTCGTTGCCCCCTCTGGGACCTCTGGTGGATAGCACAATGTAAATTGTATTCGCTGCCATTGTCTCTGTTTGGTCATTATTCTTGTCCCCAAAAAGACACACACAGCACACACACGTGGAGGTGCAGTGGCCTAACTGCTGCTGCTGAAAAGCCAGAGCTATTGTTATTGTTGTCCTGCTTGAAGATTGCACTGTAAGCGGAAAATACACGTGTAGTAGAAGAAACAGGAGAATGCACTATGTGGACATACACAGTGGTCCTGCTCTGTTTTAGCCCCGTCATGTGGATTCATAACACAATCCAACAAGAACCTAATGCAAAATACACTTTTCTCTATCATCCCAATGCTGCCGCTTGTTTTTGTGGCTAAAAATATTTTTGAGAAAACAATTAGGCATCTACCTATAAACCTTTAAATCCCATGGAGGTATAAATATGGCTATTAAACAGAAAGTTCACAAAGTTATGAATAATTATGTTTCTTTTTCATTGTATCCATCCTTTGCCTTTTCTGGAAAGTAAACTGGTAAAAGTTTTGTGGACCATGTGGTTGCATGATTACACTGAAGTACAATGACAAGTAATAAAAAAGAAACAAAAAATAGTGCAAAAGGCAGTGCAGTGTGGAGAAAGAATGTTGCGAGAAAGAAGTAAAGGATTGTAATCTGCCATTAATTTGGCTTGAGTTTAGCCACAAGGGGGATGCTGGGAAATCAATGGTGCCTGATTGTGACTTTTATAGAAGAGCAGAAAACACAGAAATTGCCTGTTTGCAGACTCCTGTACCCACACCTCCTCCTCTTCCCTCAGCCACGTTCCAATCTCTTGTTGGCATTATTGGTAGCATATCACACAAAATGCTCTCGCAAAACCACAGAGCAATGTTATCACTGACACAACTTGACTGATGGCGTCGTGCGTAGATGAGTTTGAGGCGTTATAAGTCACTCTGGGTGGATGACGTGAGACGAAACAGCAGCCCTCAAAGCTCTGACATACTGCTCAGTTACTATCAGTGTCTGTTTTGACAGTACAACACGCTGCTGCATGTATGTTTATTGCAGTCACGCTAATCCAATCTGACACACATCGACAACATGACTGAGAGGAAGTTATATGGGCAGATGCCTTGAGCTCTGACTGTGAGTAAGGAAAGAAGGAAATATGCATGCATGGGCTCTTCTCTCAAATTTGGAAAAATTGATTCTGATATGCATTAAATATTCTGCTGTGGACAAAGCCCCCCAGTGCAAACGTAAACATGACCAACACACGAGTGAGAAGGGTACATTCACCAAAACAGGCCAGTGCATCAGACCTGCTAATGATGTAGTCTTCAGTTTCCCTAAAAATACAGTATTAGACCTAATCCATACACTTTTTTTTTAAAATAAATACAATGCTGCTCCACTTTTTAATCCAGTGCACTTTCTAATAATGAAACAGAACTAATTACAAATCAATGTTATTTCGAACACTAGAATACGCAAACATCTAGGTCAAGATAGAAATTGTTCAAACATAGTAGTAGTTAATAAACTCCTGTTGTTTTGCAATCTCAGCATGCATCACCTCTCAGCATGAACTACTCAGACAGTGTGGCGGAATAGTAAATGAAAAAAAAAAAACAAAAAAATGTAGCAAGAGGAATTGTTTTCACATCGTCAGGAGGAGAGGCCTTGAGGACTAATGTCCGAACTCAGAATCTTACCTCTCAGAAACAAAGCCAAATAGGCCAATGAATATAATGCGTCAAAGGTGGCATTCACATAGAAACTATGGCGGTTCTAACTTTATTATAGTTTTAAGAGACTGTGGGTTTTTTTGTGCATCCGGACCTACAAATGATCAAATAAAAACAAGGCCTTTTACCAGATTGTTGCAGAAGTTCTGCCTCCAAGCTAGTGCTTCAAGTGTCACATTAATTAAGCTTCAAATGTTTTTTTTTGATTGATTTGAGGTTTTAGCTGTGGAATGATTATGCCTTAATCTCATACTGTTTCAAAAGCTGTTCTATTAATTGAGTGAGAATGCAGTTTAAAGCGTATATATATATATATATATATATATATATATATATATATATATATATATATGATCCCTCTCACCCTACGCGGGTGGTCTCATCTGCTTTCCAAGCACGGGTCCTCTACCAGAGGCCAGGGAGCTTTGAGGGTTCTGCGCAGTATCCTTGCTGTTTGTAGGACTGCACTTTTCTGGACTGAGATGTCGGATGTAGATCCAGGAATATGTTGCAGCCACTCATCCAGTTTGGGGGTCACTGATCACCACGGGCACCACTGTTGCCTTCACCTTCCAAGCCTTCTCCAGCTCTTTTCGGAGCCCTTGGTACTTCTCTAGTTTCTCATACTCCTTTCTCCTGATATTTCCATCACTTGGTATTGCCACATCCACCACTATGGCTCTCCTCTGCTCTTTATCCACCACCACGATGTCTGGTTGGTTTGCCATTACATTCTGTCTGTCTGTATTTGGAAGTCCCACAGGATCTTGGCTCGGTCATTCTCTACCACCTTTGGAGGTGTTTCACACTTAGATCTTGGGGTTTCCAGTCCGCACAGATGTTCCTGTATACTATGCCAGCCACTTGGTTGTGGCGTTCCATGTACGCTTTCCCTGCCAGCATCTTACACCCTGCAGTTATGTGCTGGACCGTCTCAGGGGCCTCTTTGCACAACCTACACCTTGGGTCTTGTCTGGTGTAGTAGATCTGGACCTCTATGGCTCTGGTGCTCAAGGCCTGCTCCTGTGCAGCCAGGATGAGTGCCTCTGTGCTATCCTTTAGCCCAGCCCTTTCAAGCCATTGTTGAGATCAGCCACTTCAGTTATGTTCCGATGGTACATCCCATGTAGGGGCTTGTCCTCCCATGATGGCAGGGCTGCCAACTTTTCACCAAAGCTTAGAGTGAGATTTCGACGGTATTCGAGCTGGGTGCCCATCATCCTGTTCACCCTATCTCATAACCTGTTACGTTTTTGTCTAACTCGTGAATTAGACTGTGTAATTCCTATGTTCTGTTCTACACAAGACAAGTAATTAATAACAGTATAATATATCGATAATGTCAGGGGCAGACTTGGGACAAATGTGGCCAATGACCTTAAAGAAAACTCAGTCTAATTTGAATTTCATAAATTTGTGTTGTACAGTATGTAGGTTACTTGGGGGGGTCTGGGGGTCCTCCCCAGAAAATTTTGGTGAAAATAGAAGTCATTTCCTGCACTTTGGTGGATTTTTTAGTCCATTTGTGAACTTTCCACAGATTGAAAACAACTTTTTGAAGTTAAAATTACATAGACTCTATTAAAGGTGAGGTAGCAGATTTTTACATTGCAAATACAATTCAGGTTTTAAATCTGACAACTTCCTCTCATAAATCCTTCGACACAAGGTTAATATCGACATGTATTTATTTGGGTTGCAATTTTGGCTTATAAATTTCTTTTTACAAATAACAAAGTGAAACTGGAGTGACCACCCCAGCTCAGCCAATCAGAGAGCTGCATTCAGCTATTGATTAGAACTAAAATTCTTTATTATTCAGTTCAGACAGTACTCAGAAGTCTCATTTTTTCACAAAGTGCTATATTCAAAGTGCTGTGTTTTTGTCATGTATTTAGTATGACATGTAAAGATCAGTAATTTACATTTAGTTCATTATAAAACACAAAGCTGGTTTAACACAGCTTAGAAATAGAAACCAGTTCACTGACTTCCTGTTCAAACCTAGGATAGACAAGTTCATTGTAAAATCTAACCATTACAAGCGCAACAGATTTGAAATTACTGTTTATTTCTGTTGTTGGAAAGTGACTGCATGAACATTTTCAATCCTACATATTTACCTTGGAATAAAAATTTGTTGTGGTCGAGGACAGGTGAAAAAAAATTATTTTCTGAGCTAAGTAAGTAAACTAATAATGAGTAGACGCTGCTATAGCATGATTAAAAACTCAGAAATGTAAATTTTACATATTAGGACACCTTTAACAGACTGTTCCACATTGTGATGTTATTAAGTGATAGTTTAAAGTTGAGCTGAGCTGTCCTGCTCTACAGTGCAATAGCAAAACACACTAGGACATATGTTTCACGTTCAGTTCAGTTAAGATCACAGTCTCCAATAGGCAGCTTAACTTCTGCTGCACCAAAGATAAAACAGAGTTTAAACCAATGGGGTGCAGATTTAAAGACAAGTAAATTCAACGTTGAAAATGTAAAAAAGAATATTGTAGTAAAGATGTGTGAATTTCTAAAAGAGAAGCAGTTTTACAGTAGCTCCTTGTGATATCAGGACCATCATTTACAGCTAGAGAGAATAACTCAGCCAAAACAAGCAGAATTTATGAGTGAAACAAGTTTTAAACAAAACACAACCCCAGATATATGTTCTGATAAAGAAACAAACAATATCAAAACATACTGTATATATTTTAAATGTAAGGCTATACAGACCATTTCTCTATTTTATGGGCCCTGAGTCTCTAGCAGAAACCACAACGTGTATAAAGAAATAAGCCTCACGGGCTCACCTCACCACGTCAAGAATTAACGACAAAAGTCAATGATTGACCTTTGATTTTTTTACACATTTGGCCAAGAAAACGACGACAACAACAACAACAACATCTAATTACAGTGCAGTTCCCTCACGACTGGAGGATTCAGAGGGAGGAGAAATATTATAAACAATCAAACCGCGCCAGAGTCAGTGAGCATCACGGTTCACATTGCACTCATTGATAAAGTTTACTAACCCATCCTTCACAGCGGTACTTTCGGCCTATTGGTTTTACTCACATTTTTGCTCGTGAATGTCTTGTCCTGTGATAGATCCGCGTCCCTCTGCCGCTGCACAGAACAGAGCAGTCCTCCTCGTGTTGTCCCACTGCCCCACACTGACTCACGCGCACGCGAGGCGCCCGGTGCTCACTACCTGCCGCTGCCTCATTTGCGGCTTGAGCAGAGTTCATCTGAGCGCCCGCTCACGAGGGCCAATGCTTGTTTCGCGGCCTTTAAAGTTCCCGGGTTTCAAGCTCCGATAAGCAGCTCGGTGGCTGTGGGTGCGCGACTGTGGAGCGGAGCCAAGAGACAGGCAGACTGGGTAAAACCCGGACTGGATTTTCTCAGAAAAACTTGGCATTTTCTCACGGTAGAAACGCGGGGTATGGGTGAAAACGTGGACTGGATTTTAGCTTCGAAGCTTTAAGGAAAAGTGGAATAAACTTTTTTTTTTTTTTAATGAACGAACGCTTAGGCGTGAGATATTGGGAGTGTGGCGTGAGAGCGTGTGAAGAGGCTGAAATGCGTGTGTCTCACGGCCAATGCGTGAGAGTTGGCAGCCCTGTGATGGTTCCTCCTCCAGCACATCCTCTGTCCCCCACTGTCTAAACAACAGATAGCTAGTGTGATGAACAGAATGGCAAAATTTACCTGTCTTTTGAACTTAGCAGAATGGAAATATTTTTGAAGTAGGTCCATATAATTTTTCTTTGTCCTATCTTTACTTTAACTACATCATTAGCAGTTGTAGAGATGTATATGTGTGCAGTTCCACAGCACACATATACATCTCAGTGTCCCATTTGCAGATCTGACAAAGTCCTGGCTCACTTTGTCCCTCTGGATTTTAAAAGTTAGTATTCAGCAGTGAAAGTGCGCCCATCTCTAAAGTTGGCCTTGTAAGAGATATACAGGAAGCTCCCTATGATAAAATTCAGATATCAGCCTGCGGTTTGCACACTTTTCATCTGAATACGCCTCACTTGGGGTTAGCTGAGGCGGCCGCTGAAATTACACCCAAACACATCACTCACATTTACATATTCATGCATAGTTTGCAATGGTATGGCTCACCCAGTCAACCACAGCCGGTCTCAATCTGTACTCTATATGCCTTCCACTCTCCACTCTCCATCCTGCGCTTCCCTCCACACAAACACTCACAACAGCCTCCTCTCCAGGCCGGTCATTAATTCAGGGCAGTAGGTATAGCTGGGCTTGCCATAATCTAAGCAGATGAGATTGAGAGGAGGCCAGCTTTTTCTAACAAAGAGTCAAAAGGACAAAGCCTGGCCATTGTGAGTCAGACCTATAATGAAAGCATTAAGATAACTGTTCAATATTTATGAAAGTGCCTCGCTCACAGGACACACAGGCGCACGCACGCACACACATTAGGAGATAGAAGGGAAGCAGCAGTCTGTCGGCCCATTCATTATGTGAATTGATTTAGTTGAGTTTCTTCCCGGTGGTCCCTCAGCGATGTCCAGGTTCGTTCTGTGTCCGTGGTGCTTGTGAAAAATAGTTGTGTGTATTTTGAGAATGGATTTATAAATAAAATGTGGGGGTTTCCTGATTATTAAGAAGTAGCTGAGGTTGGAATGAAAATGAAATGAAGTGAAAATAAATAAATTAAAAATAAATACAGATGTTTTTATTCCCATATGTGAGGAAAAGTTAATAACAAACCTTGAAATGTCTGCAGGATTTCTGGGAGTTCTATCGTGCGTGAAGACATTTTGAGTGAAAATGTTTTTGAAGTTTTAAATATCATTTTTAGCAACAAGCTAAGTGATAGACAGTCCTGGAGCGATTGTTGGTGTGAAAGTTAATACATTTTTGTCTGGGACATATTTTGACGAAAATAAATAAATAAGTTGCCCAAGTATTTGTGTTGCGTTTGCAACAGAACTATTTTGAGATGACAATATTTTCTCATTATGGTTAATGTGGGGGGCACTACATTATAAGTGTGTTACATTCTTTTTAAGTTTTAAAAATTAATTCTCAAAATGTGGCATTGTGAGGTTTTACTGTTATTTTTTTGCACTTTCTAAATGAGCTTTCTGACAAGCAGGTTCTCTAGCCCAACCTGCTTGACTTGTCGAGCCCCATCTGCTTAAAGAGACTGCACCTGATTTTTGCATCCTTACAAACGTAAACAAACGGAAATAATTAATTTTAAGCTTCCTACTTCAGTCTACATGATTTGCTCACTTAGCTAATGCCTGCCGAGCTTCAGAATTGTTCATCATGATAAGTTTTAATGTTTTTTTCACAGCTTTTAGCGACGAGGTGAGTCACTATGCTAACAACAGTTAGCCACAATGCTAAAAACAACAACAGAAAAAGTTGGACACAAACAGTATTTTATTAGACATAGACAGGACATGACGGACTAATTTCCACCTGAATAGATACATTAACAAGATATCAGTGCTAGGGGGAAACTGTTTTTAAGTTATTTTGTTGCAACAAAATTGAGTATAGTCCCTTTAAAACAATGCCTCCAAAAATATAAAATGTATACACAATTATAGCTGAAAAGCATTCATTTGAAACAATAAGAAAACATTTGTGATGTTTTTCTTCTTCTATCCATTTTCTAGTCATATACTCAGCCTTTTTACTAATAAAATTGCACTAATAACTACATACGTAATTTGACACTATATGACCAGACACAGACCAGGATGCAATCACCCCCCTAAGGGTCCTGTCCTTCCTCTCAGAGCACTCCCTCCACATCAGTATCTGACCCTCGACAAGTTCTAGAGTCTTGGTTTGTGCTGCTCAAAACAGTGTGTGAGTTTGATGGAATTTTCACAAAAATCTGATCTTTCTAATGTTGATCACTTTTGTAGACTTTGGTAACGTTTCCACTCGGTCACACGACTGTCTGAGCGGGATGTGTGTTTGCTTACCTCGGCTTAGTCAGAGTGCAGCTCGATCAGCTGATGAGGAGGAGGCTGTTCCCGAGGCTCGGTACATGTTTCCATCTTCCCGTGTCTTGATAAAGTCACGGTCCATGGTCACTAAATGCGATGTTTGTCCACTCAGGTTGTTAAAATATCCAAAATCCAGAATAGGCTTTCAAAACTCTGGTAAAAACTTTCGTAGTTCTCCTTTTGGCTCTGCTAGTTAGCGATAAAGGTTTGCTCGTTTTAACTAAAACTTCCTTTGAATCCTTCACAATAAACCTCATAATCTCCAGCTGAAGAAAGCACTTTATTGTGAAAGAGCAGTGTAATAAATGCTTATAATGAGTGAGACACGTCAATACCACGATTTGACCTAATGTTATAGGAAAGCCTACAAACCATTATTTTACACTTCAAGAGTGTAACAGATTCACAAATAAAGACATAATAAACAGGAATTAAAGCTAATATTAGAATTTAACATACATTAAAAAAATATAAAATAAAAACATTTAATTAAATGCGATTAATCGCGATACAAAATTTTAATCGCTTGACAGCCTTAATATATATATATATATATATATATATATATAATATATATATATATATATATATATATATATATATATATATATATATATATATATATATATATATATGATAGTTCATCATTGTCATGCACAGTCCCGCTGAGCAAAGTTTTAAAATGTGTATTGAATGCTGAAGTTTATTTAACTCTTCAATCACCTACAGACAGTCTTGAGCTGTTTTTAGTGAAGACAGGGCATCTAAACCTCCGACCTGAAGGAAGCAGCTCAAACACATAGTCATACATAATAGTAGACTGTGAAAAGAATAAAAGAACGATCATGGTTTCTGAGTTAAAGCATTTCTCTCACATGTTATGAAAAATACAAATGTACCTATGTCATAATAGCATACATGTGAGTGAACAGCAGTGCAGTGTGGTGCAGACAGATGGAGAAATAGTCTTCAGTGGCACTGTCACAGCCAATCAAACCTGTAATTGATGGGATCAATTATACTGAGCTAATCAGGCTCTTTTAATCTGGAGATGGTTCTCATAATTAATCTCAGCTGTTCCAAACTCCAACTCCAAGTGCGAGCCAATTTCATATCAATCCCAAATGTCGCTTTACCAAAAACGAAAATTCAATCATTTGACTTTCTGGTGAACATAAAAATAAGCAGTCTGAAGTGGGTGTTTTGGAAAGTGGTCATTTGTAATTACAGGTTGCATTTAAGTCTAAGGTGAGATAATTGACAAACACAATCAGCAATTCCTAATTGTGAGAAAGGAAATTCCAACTCTTTCATTTAATGATAGAGACCAAAGTTTTCTTAAGTATGGAGACGAGAAGGAGTACCGTCAGCACTTTAAAGCACTGATTTTTTAAATCTGTGAAACGAGCTATTTAAATAAAGATTATACTTACATTAGGTTAGATATTGAACTAGGTTCCATTTGCCTAAATCAAGCACTGCAACTAATAGAACTGCACTTATTTTATGTAAAGAGATCAAAACACTGACGTAAAATCAACTTTGGCTTGCAGTCTCCATTGGCCGAAGCAATTCAAATCACTGCATGAAACATCTGAACAATGTAGAGAGAAAGAGAAAAAACAGCAGTTCTAACTGTTCTAAAACAAATACAGAGAAACTGACAGATGTCAAAGTGAGAATTTCAAAAAGACGAGTGACCAGAGAGAGAGAGAGAGTGAGAGAGAAAGAGAGAGAGAGAGGAGGGAACAGGAGGCTCCAGATGGAGTTTGCGTTGCCGGGGTGGGTTGCCGAGGAAGTCATTAAGCAGCCATTTCATCTGCGTCTGCTTGGCTAGCGAGCAGTCTAATTGCATCTGAGGAAAGGAGAGGAGAAATGCCAAAGTACATTTAGATCAAAGATGGAGGGAGCAGAGTCTGTAGTCACCAGACCCTCTGCTGCCCCCGCTGCCTCTCATTTTCATCGCACTCCTCCAAGATTACCCTCGTCTCTCTCTCTCTCGGGCCTCCGCACACAGCTTCATAATCTCCCATCCCTCTATCTCGTCTCTTCCCCTGTCGTGTCTTGGCTCTCACACAACTATGTGGGTGGTACATTGTGGAGAGTTTCTGGGCTCTCACTATCAACACATTACACTCATTAAAACTTATACAATGACAGAAGACTTCTTTTTACAACTTCCTGGTAACAACCATTTCAAGTGTGGGACTGGTAAGTGCTCTTCCGGGTCCCGGATTATAAGCATCATTTTCATGTATCAAAGTAAAATCTTTTAGTGCATTGATTTTATGTCATTTCTGTAAGATTGCAGTGTCATTCTAAATGCAATTAAAATCAATCAATCAATCAACCTTATTTATATAGCCTTTACAACACAAAAAGTGACCAAAGTGCTTCCCATTAAAATATAATAAAATACATAAAATCAGTGCACAGTAACAATAAAAGAAAATATACAAAATAGACATGTTACTACATACTGAATGTTAAAGCCAACCTGAACAAATGTGTTTTGAGCTTTGATTTAAAAAGGCCAAAGTCTGTGATGGTGCGAATATCAGGAGGAGATTGTTCCAAAGTCTGGACCAGCCACAGAGAAAGCTCGGTCACCCAGTGTTTCAGCCTGGTTCTGGAACCTCAAGCAGGAGCTGTTGTTGACCTCAAAGCCCGACAAGTATTTCGAACATTTAAAAGTTCAGTCAGATAAAATGGCGCAAGGCCGTTAAAACCGTTAGAACCGTTAAAAGCTTATTTTACTCGTAAAGCCAGAAATTAGCTGTCAACATTTACACTGATTACAAAATTCTGTCATAAAAGTGGGAAAAACACTCAATTTCTCATTACTGGGAATATTTCGGGTGCTTATAGAGGGATTTTAGGTCGCCCTACTGCACATGCGTTAACTTTTGTTTTCGCACAGTGATAAACTCTTGTAGTTAGCTGACAACGGTGCTTTTTTGACTTGTTTCCAATGTTTGTGTCTATGGGCGGCAGTTCTTTCTGCAGGTCAGGTGCGCGCACATAGCCCATGTTGATAAACGAAAAATCCCTCTATAATGCAGTAGGTAAGCAAAGACTTATTATTGCAGATTACAGACTAAATTTAAGACATCTTTAAACAGGAAGGGCACTTCAAGGATTGTCCGTCTGCCTGGTTATTTACTTTTTGTAAAGTTGCCAACTTAATTCTGTATTTGCAACATCATTCAAGTTTTCACTTTTGTTTCAGGAGTAAAAGAAAATATTTAACCATGAATGAAAGGATAAAACAGCTGTTAGACCATCTCATCTTATAAATTGAATCCACTTCTTTTATAGAAATCTATGAAGAATGTTTTTTTTTTTTTGTCCTGTTTATAAAGATGACAAACTGAGGGCTAGGTTCTGGAAGTGGGGAATGTGATGTCAGACTAAATTGTCTCACACAAAAGACAAGCAAACAAATGTATTTGCAATATTTTTGAGAGAATAAAAGGCAGTCAGAAATGGAACAACTAGATAAATGCTTATCTTGTTTAGATAATAACAAAAACAGGTGACGCCATTCATAATAGGTCCAGTGTTTACCTTTTGGAATAATAAACCTGTCTTATATTAGATGTTTGATAACAATAATACAAACAAACAAACAAAAACACTCACTTGGACAAAGGAAAAATGATGGATAATTTCTGTATTGTTCTAGCTCAGATTTCAAAGCAGAGTCACTGTGTCGTTTGAAGAACAGCTCTCAACATATTACATCAGTGTCTTCATCTAAATAGCACACATTTTAAAAAAGTTGTCTAAAGTTTGTCTTGTCTTTCAAATGAATTGACAGTATTAAGCCTGATCTCACTGAAATGTGCATATAAAAGTATATGTGTAACTAAGTTTCTATGGTGGATTTAAAAATGTTTTAATTTATGAATATTGACAAAATCCAAATCCTAACATTAACCGAGTACCGGATCCAAACTTACTATTTTTGTAACTTGAGTTCTAAAAGAAAATGTCCATGTGGTTTCTACCAAAACACACGTTTTATGAGAAGCAAAGAAAGTAGGTGTCTCTATTTCGAGCTATTTCACGCTGTAAAAAGTGTGAAATAGAGGCGCCCTATAATAAGCAAGCATAAAAAGCGAGAAACGTGCTCATTGTACGCAAATAACATGTGGTAAAAATGCACATTTCAGCAAGACTGTGTTGCCATAACAGTAAGGGCAATCGAGTTTTATCAGAGTGCTGTGCCCAGTTCTATTTTTTGTGAGACTGGGCACAACTGGACTCTTCATGGTCCTCATGTGTGAAGAACACTCTTTCACATCACATTTGTGTGGCTTCCAATTTGGCCAGAAAAGCAATGAGTGCTTAGTATAGAAATGACAACAATGCAGCTGAATTTAATCTGGACTGAAGGGATATTTAAAACAAATTGAGTATTGGATCCCATTTTGGCTGTGAATTAGGCTATCAAAATAGTTAGTGTTAGGGACAAATAAGCGCTGCCCTAACAAGTCCTAAGGAAAGGGCAGGAGATTTTTAGTTCAGTACGTTTGAAGACTGACTATGCTTCCACACAAGGAGAACAGCAGCTGACAGAACATAAAACTCCAACAGCTAGATTCAGCTAACTGCACAGACATGTCAACAATGATAGAAATGAAGTAGACCATGCACAAAATGGTCATTTCTGTAAGACTCTAAGATCAGATGCAGCTGTTGTGCATTTATGTGTAGAGCTTGTACAACTGGATCGATTGTGCTTGAGATCATGAACTCGTGTGTTTTCCAGATAAGCCTTGGATAAAAAACACTGAGTTATATACAAGTAGATTGTGGTTTAAGCGGATACATTGTTTACATTAATTGGACTAGCACAAATCCATATTATTCCACATTTCTGAGCATTTAGGCTAGGCGAAGGAGATTGAAACGCATCGAGGAAGTGTACTGCGCTAACAGAATGGAGAGTCTGCAGCAGAACATGCATGGTAACCAAACTTTCCACCTGTGAAATAAAAGATACGCTGCTTATCGCTTCCCTCCTCTGGCTCGGCTTTGTTCCCTTCTTCCTACGGAGTGTTGCCGCCAGCCACAGGAGCGCGCTTTAATGTGACTGCTATCAGTTAGTGCTGTGATGTCTTTGTCCTTTTTCCCTTCTGTTACGGCTCCCTGTCCCACTTTGTCACAATGAATATTCACTTCAGAAAGTTTCACCAACTTACTCGGAAAGTTAGACTGGAAAAACAAGGACTACATTTCAGCTATGCCACATTTTTACGTAGTTTTTGGGATGAAATAAACGTTTTAATCTTTACAGCAGATACAAAAATATATGAAATTGGAACATAAAGCAACTGAAACTAATTTGTTTTACACAGATGGAGTTTTGTACAGTCTTGGAGCTTTGTCAGGCTGTTCTTTCAAAGTCACAATTATATACACTTTTCTTTTTGGCTATTGAAGTTCATAAAAACTCAGTGAGATGAGCGATATAACATGGCTGCTTCCCAAATATAGCTGTCGTATTAGAGAAAGCGCCATCTGCAGGGCTTGACATTGAGGATTTTTAAGGACACAGTTTTTTTATTTTATTTTCATGACTTCCAAATTTACTTGCCCAGAGGAAAAAAAATACAGTATATATATATATATATATATATATATATATATATATATTATATATATATATATATATATATATATACATTCCGTATCGTCACTGGGTACCAAACTGATATCTACAATATCCTGATTAATCGAATTCAGTCAGAAAAGTGCAGTCCTCGAAAGAAGATATGCCAAATCAAGTCCGGCCTGTACCGAGCTTGAACGATGAGACACCCTAATGAAGGATATTTATATATATATATATATAATATATATATATATATTGTAGCACTGCTCATAATGTACTCAAGAATAGATTGCTCTTTTCAACTTAATATGTGTTATCATTGCATTAGTGAAAAATGCAATTGACCCTAATTTGTTGTTTTGTTTCCATTTTTCAAAGCCAAGACGCACGACCATGGAGCAAAAAAAAAAAAACATTCTACAAAATTTTCATTGAGTTTAAGTCTTTCCTGCCAGCCCTGTTCTCACTGTGGCAGGCCTTTTTGCCAATTTTAAACAACATTCACAGCTCCACAAAAAAACATGCAACTGGAATTATGACATGTTGTACATCGATTGGGACCTACAAGTGTTGACTTATTCCACATTAGTCCATTCCCTTAGGTGTGTGAAATTCCTTGTTTTCATTAAATTTCAGCATTTTTGAGATAATGTCTTTTTTCTAAATCAAACTTCATGTCAGTGATGTTTTTGTCTGTTCTACTTCTGGTGAAAGAATATAAGCCACTGAACTAATGTCTTCAGGATAAAAACATGAAATTATGATTAAAACAATGAAGACAAGTGTTTTTTTTTTCAGATTTAAACTAACAAAAGCTGTATTACAGACGAAGAGGCAGCACAGCAGTCGATTTTTTGATGCAATTATATACATTCAGTCTTTTTCATGCATAGGGCATACATTATATTTAACCCTCCAAACATTAAGAAATACAATGGTTTTACTTTGGACTTTTGGATCGCTGACAGAGGAAGAAGTTACCTCTATAGAGTCTAGACTATAGCTTCATGTGCCATTGTCCTGTTTTTGGTCATTTTAAAGATCAAATATTTGCTCTAAACTTACTCAACAGTGTTTTGCCCGTAATCTGTTGAAAAGAAAGCCGGCCCTTTAGAATCATCTGATCACATAAACTCAGCCGATTAAGCTACCTTATTGTCAGTGTTGGGGAGTAACGGAATACATGTACCGCCGTTACGTATTCTTAATACATTTTATGAGTACTTGTACTCCGTTACAGTACGGCTTTAAACGAGGTATTCAGAATACAGTTACTTTTATAAAATCAATGGAATACATTGCATGCAAAATAAATGTAGACACATTGTTAAAATCACCACAGAAAACCAATGTGTAATGTTTTCACAGCGGCGGTTTGTCACGCTATCAGTCTGTGCCGCTCGCACTATTCACAGCGCTTCAGGACACAGAAATAACAGTGTCCAATCAGATGTGGCGTTGTATAGGGGCCATTCACTGCCTGCAGACAGACTGACCAATCAGATGTCCCTTTATGGACAGGTACATTAGAAGTTTGTCTCTGGTTGTCTCATCTGTTTAACTTTTTCAAACTTTATTTACGATAAACAAAGAGAAGACGCAGCGTTTGGATTGTTCATATTTAACTACGGATGGGATTCGTTTTTCAAAGAGGAACAGTTTGTTTTTGCGATGAAATTTTGACGAAACTTCACAACAAGTGAAGCACAAAAATTTGCCATGTAATGGAATACAATACAGAAACTAAAAAAAAAAAAAAAAAAAAAAAAAAAAAAAAAAAAAAAAAAAAAAAAAAAAAAAAAAAAAAAAAAAAAAAAAAAAAAAAAAAAAACAGAATACTTTTCTGACCAAGTATTCAGTATTCTGTAACAAATACAAGTATTCTACCCAACACTGCTTATTGTCAACAAAAGAGCCCGTGTATTTCCCGGTCATGTGACTTCCTCTGAGTACTCACACTACATCCCCTCTGCTGGTGAATCTGTGAAACTGCATAATGTAGTTGACTGCAGGCAAAGTCAGCACTTGCTTCAGACAGCCCTCTATCCCACACAGCATATAAAATTGACCTGATCTGTTACTAAAGTGTCCTTCAGAATAACAGCAGGATGATAACTGCCTGTCAATGACCAATCAAACAAATGCATCTTATTTTACAAGAAAAAATGTTTACTTATGCCTATGACATGTTTTGTTTTTATCTCCAACTTATCAAAGAGAGAAAAATAATAATTTCTCTGAAATAGAGTCTGCATTGAATACTTTGTGAAATGAGTTACGACATTCACCAAAAGTCAGAATTTAAGTCTAAGTCATTCGTGTACACACTTACATTTCCCCTCATCGTCCTCAGCTCTCTTTAGGGAAAACATGCTCTCAGGAGACATGGCATAATTAAAGCTTCTGATCATTCAACATGGCCTTTCTGCTCTGAGAGCCAATGCACTCTCCTTGAGCCAGCTTGTGCACACTGGAGTGGATGAATTACCCAGGCAGCACATTTTAGCATCTCAACCATAAGTTGTTTTTCTTGTTTACTGTTCAAGAGGTTTGTTCTGTAAGAGCTGACCTTTCTTTCAGCAAGACCTGTTTGTGTAAGACACGATCAGACTGAGATTTTATGGAAATGCATTAGACATTTTTTCATGCATTTCCTGTGTAATGTCTGTGTATGAATGACTTTTTTTACCAGGGTTATGGAACAGAGAAAGGATTGTGAAGATCCACTTATGAGACAACCGGAACAAGCCGAACATAAACATGAAAAGATTATAATGATTATAATTGCCTCAAACTAACTGCACGGCAGGTGTGTGGGTTTCTTGCAAACTGCCTGTTGCAGTAACTCCAGTCCACTGCATACCTTTTTTGACCATAATCCTCCATTGTCCAAGTGATGCAGCGCAGCAGTGGTTTGTGACGCAGCAGTGAAGCCTCAAAATTGTCGATCAGTGTATATGTTACAGGCTGCTAATGCCTGATTATCAACGCCTTGTTGACTTAAGTAAAGTTGAGGTCCAGAAATGTAGAGGCTTCAAAGTTGTTGTGAACCTAGCTCTTCACCACTCACATCACAGCAGGTTTTGAGGCCCAATCACATTGTAGCAGGGGGCTAACACGGGCCGTTAGCTCCCCGGTGCCGCAGCCGAGTCTGATTCAAGCTAAACAAAGACGGCGGCTTCCGTGGATGTACATGTTGTCTGCTTTTGATGCGGTTTCAGAAATACGGAGTAATTTCTTTTTGAAAGAAGAGCAGTATGTGTGACACGTACTTGTTCTATCCACGGACATTGGATACACCATTACGAGTTGTTGCTGTGATTGGCTAGCTCAAATAAGGTAGGCCCACACCCAATCAGCTAGAAGTATTTCACTAAACGCCCCACCTTTTCTCGAACGCTTTCAGCTAGTCAAGTCCCAGATGGATATAGTGAGAACTCAGATAGGAGTTCAACAAATATCCATCTGGCGTGAGCCAGGTTAAGCATTTCCTAGATCAGGGGGTAAGGGAAGGAAGTGTAGTTTCATAGCACAGTCTCAATGACTTATTCCTGGAACCAGGTCAGTATACAACTCTAGCTTGTTCAGAGGTAGCCAGGGCAATTAGAATGTGAATAGTTAGTGCTCCCAGTCAGAAGAGGAAGCAGAGAACAATGGAAAGGAAGCTAAGGGTCTGCCAAACCAGTTTTAGGAACAGGTTTCAGGAACAGGTTTTAGGAACAGGTTTTAGGGTTTTTGGATGAGAGTCAAAAACGTCTTGATTGTAGGGAAATGCTGTCTAGATGACAACTTTGAAGCCTTTCTACCTGACACCTCGATGCAAAAATTGTATGCACACAGTGTAAAATGTATTAGGCAAGAGAGCAAAAAAATTTGTGTATAGCTGTAATAAGTAACCCCATAATGTCTATGCACCTTTAAATGTAATGACAAATATCTCAAAGTAATTTTCTGAACGCATTCACTATGAATACATTTAGTCTGTAAATGGTGGACTGTTAGTGTATTTGTGCTTAAGTGTACAAATGCAAGCATTAACGAGCATGCACATGGGTTAATGGTGATACCAGCTCTGCTGAGATGGAATATTGATAGCACATAAACATCACTAGACTACGGTGCCCTAAGGTCATAAAACATAAGAAGCGTACTATTTTACACGCAGACCTTCTAGGCTTTCAGTCAAGTCATGCTCTGCCACAATAACGCCATATACAGAACACAAATGTACGCAAAGTAAAGTCCATGTTTTATACATTTTAGGCAGCAACATAAAACATCAAGCAAATAAGTGTATTCCATTTATTTAGTCAAGTTCATATTATGTGCAATGTAACTTCAGAGCCAGTCAGCTGTTCTGCTTTATAGAAATCTCATGAAGCAACTATTCGGAGCACAAACACATGCTAATAGTTATGAACCAAGCTCCGTCAAGAAGAAAAAGGAGAATACAAGAATATAATTTTCACCTACATTTTCGATAAAGAGCAACATAGCTTGGTAAAGCTGCAAAAATGGACTTTGACAGTTTTTTTTGTTTAGTTATTATTATTATTTTTACAGAGGTAGTGATTATTCTTTCTGGGGGAGTGGGGTGAAGCTTGGAAAGCTTAAAAAAAAAAAAAATAATAATAATAATAATAATAATGTGTGTGTTATCTGCATTTGACCAAAAGCACACAAACGCTGCACATATAGGATGAAAAAACTCAACCCTCAGGGGATCTACCATCTTATTAGCTCTCTTTATGGACAGCAATTCATTCTTATGCTCATAGCCATGTTAGTCTTATTTTGACTGTTGTGTGGTGAGTTGGTTTTCAAAGTCAAATGCAGAAAGCAAGCCAATGCAGCTTCAACTATTGTGAACTGAACTACATAATGCCTTTCCATACCTACAACAAAGATGTACGCAGAAGCTCATTGTGGTCAACATACAAGCAAATGTTCCACCTGTCATGTGCCCACTCTGTTCCCTTTAATAAGGAAGTGTTACAGTGACGCTGTCAAAGTGTCTTGGCTCGATTCGACTGTGTTCAGCAAGTTATTGGCTGCTGTCCCTGTGTCGAAGAGATTGTTCTAACGGATGTGTCCTTGAAAAGATATTGAGCGGCAGCTTCATGAGACTTATACCTGCAATACTGTATGACTATTTTATGACACGGTTCACTCCATTGTAAAAAGTTGCACTGGCAGAAGAATTTGTCAGATAGAGTGGACAAAATATGGTTGCCATTCAGTAATTATTATTTTTGTCTGTTTTTAAGATGGAGATGTTTAGTATATGTTCTGCCAACACTTCTCACAAATGAACCAGGATAACAATTGCACATGTCTTCTTCAGTCCAATGCAACTTACAATCAATTGGTCTTGTGTCTTTATCAATACATTAAAGCAGAATTTCACTGCTCAAGTCCACAATTCTTGACATTTTCATTCTTTTATCTTACCTGTGTTTGTTTTTGCTTGCATTCTTTTGCATTTGCATTTTTTGGTCATGTCAATTCCCCTGCAGCTGAGAAACAATATTCATTTACCACTTGAGGTCCCCCAGGACACTGCTATGTTTTCCTTTTAATTTGTTGCATTTTCTCTCTTTCTAAATCAACATGTAATTCTGCCTTTGTTTTTCCCTCAGTGCTTCTGCTGTTCCCTCCACACTCTCTGGAGGGCCTGTCTCAGTTCACAACCCATTTGTAGTCTATTATTTCTGAATGCTTCGGTCAACTCTCATGTTTGTGTTGTGGTTCGAGCTGGCTGTTTGCACACTGGGAATTAGAAAAAATTGTTGAGAAATTGATCACTAAAGGACCCACAAATCAAGTTGGTATTTCATTAAACTAAATACATTAGTTGCATCTTTCAAATGAGTCATTGAGCATCTGACACAGTCACATCTGCCACATTTATACAGGGCTAACTAATATGTTCTTCTTCTAAATGCATTTTATCTTTTCTTTATGTCATTGCACAAGTTTAATGGACTTGACAGTATTTAAAGGTATGGCAATTTCTCTTATAAACAGGTATTTCTTTGAGTGTAAAGGATCCAGAGAGACTGTGACTTCGGACATGGACCTAGGATCTAAACGTTGGTATGATCAGGTCTCATAGGACACATACACAGCAAACACAACACAACTCAACAGCATGGCTCAGTACCTAAATCTGCTGAAGCTTTCTGACAGAGAGTGGTGCTGTTTAGTAACAGTGCACTATTCCACTGGACTCCAGCCCTTGGAGAGCAGCCATGACTTCACTAATGCGGCCTCATGGACCAGGACAGTGGGACCAGAGGGACAGAGCAGCTGGCTGGACAGGCTATGCCCCAGCTGGACACTCACAGAACACTAAAGAACTGAAAATGTTCCAAGGACTGCTCAAAACAATAATTTTATTTTACATAATAAGTATTTGATTTGTGAAAAGACATACATCACACTGTTTTGTTTTGTGGTTAAACACAGTGCAATACAGCAGAAGGATTCAATAATATGCAGCTTTTATTTCATAGAATAACTAGGACTTATATAGTCGAGAGAGTATTTGATCAACTTTACCACGTGTTTTTGCTTGTGGACCTACAGCTTATTCACAGTGAGACATTTTTAGATGTGAACTTGTCTTTAGTTAATACGTTTTCTTTTGATTGTGTTGATGGTTGTCTGGAGAGCACAGGCAAGTTAGGCCTTGACACAAATCAAAACATATAACACGACTTAGCAAAGTCACAATAAAGTAAAACATGAAATTATTTATCAAAGCAAGAGCAATGACAGTGATGACAGACAAAGGCAGCAGCTGAGGTGTGTAAGTGTGAGGGTGAAGAATGGATGAGACAGGGACTGAACAGTGAGTGTGTAATGTCTCCATTAGAGCTGAAGCACTTCTTTATGGCTTTACGCAGTGATAAATGAGCTGTAATGGACAGAGAGATCATTTTTCTGGCAACTGTCACCCTCTGCAGGATGGGAGGGGCTCACCTGCAAAACACAGTATGAGAATTTTACACCAGAAAAGATGCTTACTAATGTTTTTTTCTTCCTGTTTAGTTTAGTGGAACAGGGAAGTGCTTCCTAGCCCATCATTCTTGTGAACGACTCAGTGTGACACAGATGTGCACAGGGTCAGAGGGCAGGGGCTGTGCGGGAGATGCGTTCATACTGTTTCTGCTGTGCAGTTTTTTTTTAAGCGCAGCAGGCTACCTTACTCCCTGGGCAGTTACAAAGCAACACAGCATTGAGGTTTGTAATGAAATGCAGCACACAATAGATTATTGTGTTATTCTCTGCGAGCGGAGAGAGGGAGTGTGAAAATAATAAGATAATGGTGCTAGTCAACGCATTCGAGTCTAATGTATATAGGAGCAATTTGCTACATTATTCTCCCTGCTAACAAAGTCAGAGCGAATATGCAGCGACATGGAGAGACATGGCCTTGCATTGAGCCAAACAATGGTAAACATCTGAATTTTGTTGTGTTGTAGAAAATAATGAGTCGCAACTGTGAGTGGAGCTAAGGCTAAGTCTGTCACACTGTTTACCCCAGTGCTGACAGGGCACTTTGGGGGAGAGCAGTGTCACTAGTTTAACCAAGCAGAAGATGCAAACTGAATTCAGGCCTCAGAGGAATAAAAAAAACAGGCAGCTATTATTTTTATTGTCATTATTTTTGTAAGGACACTGGTGAAAAGGTTATTCTTGCAACATTTTTGGTCAGTCACAGGGCATTGTGCTTTTTGTAAGACTGCCCTACTAGTAGAATGAATAATATTTATTCATGGAGATAAGCAGGTGGCCGAATGTTGATGTGCAGCAATGCAGTATGGGTAAATGCAGTAAATGGACAAGATAGTCTCTTGATTAGGTCTTTATCGCATTATTTTATAACTAAAGAAACAGAAACCTCTGTGGATACACAAGTGCTTATGGGTATAGGAATGATTTCAGCAATGCAATTGTTTCTGTAAACATATTTTGTTACCATGCTTTTTTTTTTTGAGTGTGTGAAACAAATGTGAGACAAAATGAACCACTTCTTTATGGGACAGTAGTGGCTGTTTAGAAAAATAAAACCCACATACACTGGTTCATCATCAGTACTTTTATTAAATCATGACTTGTGACAAATAGAACTATAAAAAGATCAATCAAACATCAAGTAAATGAAACAGTACCCACCAGTGAATGATGCAATGAACCAAGAGAGAGAAGAAATAAAGGAAAGAGTAAAAAAAAGTTGTAATAATTAAACTCAGACTAATGTAAAAAACTAAATCCAAATGTAGCCGATATAAAAAGCTGAAATGTTGTGCTAGTGCATTTATTTCAGCGAATACCCTTGAGTTTGTTTATCATTTGCATGCCAGGAAAAGTCTCTTTGTTTCACCAAATTGGCATATTCTCTGTTCATTTACACCAAAATTGCTCGCAGTGAATATTGTGTGACACGGATTCCCTCTGTTTACAACTTGAGCCCATTACATTGCCTATTCCCCTAGCTCTCATTCTCCAATAATCTGACAGAGTATCACTTTGATTATGAGCCCGGGCCCTGCGTGCTGCTATCCACTTGTGGATGTGTGCACAAGGCAATGGTGACACTGTATGTTTATGACTGTGTGCAAAGTGGCCCCTGTGGAATAGTAATCAGGAGCACAAAACGCGGCCTGCGAAAGAATAGAGAAGATAAATAGATGTTGAAATGGCACAGAACAAGGGAGAGTGGGGTGTTGACAACCCTAATTAAAATCCCGCCCATTAGCTCTGTGTTAATTGGATGATTTATTCTCCCGGGGGACTTGACTGACAATCGAATGATGCTGTTGGTATTAAAATGAATAGAGAACGCAGTATTATCATGCTCGCAACACAGGCACGGCTCAGTGGGTGCCGCTCTAGTGTTGATACAGCTAATCCAGCAACTTCATCAGCCAATCAGAAGAGCAAGAACACAAAGTAGTATTGGCAGTTGGGTACACAATTATTTCAGTGCTAATTAAAGTCTTGCAGAACTTTGTGAAGAAGAATTTAAAGCATTTATTTAGCAGACTTTAAATCCCTTTTAGTAAGTGGCTAAACAAAACATTGCAACATTTGTATTGTCTCACATTAAAACCTGACACACACATACTGTATATCCCACCTATTAAATTATTAAATAAATAATATGTATCTAAATAGATTCATATAAAAAATAATGTTTTGTGATGTCAGATTTATATAAATGAATTAAAAATATACATATAAAGGTCTGATAGGTAAAGGCATAAGACATCAACACTTTTTAAAACATAAAACCAACCTATAGATTTTAGGATGGGACACCAACAAACAACTGTTAATCCAGAGATCCATCATGTTTGCAGTAAATTAGCATGCAAATATGTTATCCAACAAAGCTAAACATAAAAGCCATAGAACAACAAAATAAACTAAGATCACCACTGGTAAATGTATCTGTTCCTCTGTAAATTAGCTGTAAGCTACAATCTGGTACAAGCATGTCCGCCTTTGTGCTAAATGCAAAATTGTACATTGTCCTTAATAAACATTCCTTCCTCTCTAGTAGTGTAGTAGTCAAGGCCACACCAATCCAGACCAAGACCTTTCTGAGACCACAGAGTCCCAAGCCTGAGACAAGACCAACACAAGACCGAGACCTCAGTCCATCGAGACCAAATCAAGACCACCTTTGAAATTTTATACAATTCATAGTACATGATTTTACTGAGCAGTGCTTAAAGCAAACAGTGTCTGAGACAGATCACCTGCGCTCCTGGTGCAAGTTAAGTGGAGCAAAGTGGTAATGAAATGTGGTCTTGGTGTCCAAGACCGAGTCCAAGATAAGAAGTAGTCCAAGATGAGTCCAAACACACTCGAGACCAAGACAAGACTGAGTTCAAATATGTACTTTAAAAATCAGTCTCCAGTCTTAAAGATCGTTTGGAGCACTGTATTGTCAGGATATGCTATAGTGAATGTTAATCTCAGTATTTAGCATTTCTCTATTTACTGAACAGAATGTGTGATGTCCACGATCCCGAGCTCCGTAGAAATACCGCACAATAGATGCATTCAGTACTACAAATCAATAGCACATTGCAAAACAATGCATCTCCATGGTGACAAGCATGATGTACACAATTCACTAGAAAAGTTATACAGAGAGCAGTTTTGAATGTTCATCCCTGTTTCTTTGGCCTCTGTTCACAGAACCCTACTTGTGCTCTTCCCCCTCTGCGTCTATCTGACTATCATTCTTTGTGTCACGACCTGACTCCATTGTTGCAAGTTGTAACCCAGATAGTTTGTATGTCTGTTGCGTGCCAATATGCTCACTCATTTGTCTGTGTTGAAGCAGTAACTCATGTCCTTAATACTCCTTGTTGGCTCAGCAGTCTAACTGTTGTGGCAGGATGGCTGAGAGACCTCGACTTAAAAGGCAGCACAATTTGAGCTTGTGTGTTTCCAAATGATTTCTGACACAAACCACTTTTGTCAGCCTTGACATTGCTCACATTAACGGGGAACACAGGCCACTCGGAGAAGAGGTTACTTGCAAACGAACACACGGCCTAAGACAAACAGGATGGGCGGTAAAGGATTACTAATAACCAAACTAATTGCGCAGGGCCGTATTATTGGCAAAGCACTGTTTTACCATCCACAGTAAGTGTAAGGATTTGTAGCAGCCATTCTATTTCAACTAACAGACCGCATGCACATTATCGGTCACACAGGGTAGGTCTTCATATTAGAAAGGAGATTACGCTAGATTCTCCATTGTGACCGAATGAAAAAAATATCCAAATGAAGTTGCCTAGATTATTGAGGTTGGGTTGAATACCTACCAGTCTGATTGTCGTAAGCGTATCAACAGGCTGTACATCCACATGTGTGTGCGAGCTCAGAGGCCCTAGCAGAGGAACCACCTGCTGAGTCCGAAGTCTGAGGCGCTGCACTGTTGGGTAACTGCCTCCTGAGGTTAGAAAAGCTCCCAGTGGCACTGAAGATGGGTCAATGCAGAGGACAATATAGTCTACCTTAACCTCTAACTTGTAATTTTTTACAGCACAGAACAGCTATGTTAATACAATGCTTATGCTCAAACCCTCCTGGCACTTCAATAAATAGAACAAGATATTTTCTAGGCCTAATTTGAATGGTAATTTAAGAACCTCACAACTCTTTACCGTATTATTCTTCCACGTTGTCCCACCAAGGATACACATTATCACCACTTCTGGAAATGATCGGGATTTTAACATTATTAATTAACAGTCCAATCAACCATTTATTTGTGCTCAGAATTTAATCAGGCGTTTGAGAGAAACGTTGCGTGGTCCAGAAATGCTTTTCGATTGTTTTTAAAGTGTCGTTAGTGTCAATGTTTACTACTTGAAATTCATCACAAACAACATGCTAGTTAGTGTCAGTCTCAACTAACATTAATATACCTCATCAAATTTCAATTCACAGTACAAATGTCGTCTCTCGAGCCATTCTCCATCGCGCACCACAGGGATGCAATATGCACAGAACTCTTCCTCTCCTGCATGCATAGCCGGTCAAAGAAGAGTTTCGTGGCCTTCCTGCCGCAGCCGCTCGAGCCGGTCCGGTTTTGCAAGATCGTTATTTGATGCCATTTTTCAGTACTCGTATAGGAGCGTGTCCACGCATGCACCGTCGCGGAGCCCACCACCACGGATCCTCTCTCCTCTCCGTCTCTTCGCGCAAGTCTGAGGTCTCCCTTTTTTTGTTCCAATCTTCCCAACGCCATCCCATACGTGCCTCTTATCTCCAACTACTGCTACCCATATATGCCCACGACTCACTTATACGTCCACCCCACATCTCCTCATTCTCTCCATCCGCTCAGCATCCTCCCATCTAAATGTACCTTTCATTCTGCGGGCCAGCTGGCACCACTGCGTCAAACTACCAACGAATCTTGCACTCGCTCATCCCCTTCAGGCGAGATGTACCACTGTACATGTCAGCGCCTCTGCTCCAAGGCTTCTTAAAATGCTTCAACGATTGGTTAACTTAGAGTTTCGTGCCAATCAAGGAGAGGTCTTTGGTAAGTGAGAGCCTAGACCGGGATCTTTCCGGGTGCGCAGTGAGGTTTCTGTTGTTTGTAGGTTGCGTCTGAGCAAGTAGATATAGAACTGACTGAGGTGTGAGGGACCATGGTAGAATTTGTCATCGAGCAAAATCTATCCACAATGACAGCAAGAAATAAATTGCAAGCAGACAACTCTGATCCTAAGCGGAAAAAATTTTCAACCCAAGAGGAAAAAAAAGTAATAAGAACCGCAGATTAGAAGAACTTCGTTCGGTGGACAAAGCTATAGATGCCCATTAGGTTGCCGGTTGATTACAAGCTAAGGCACTATTATGCATCTTCGTGTGAGAAGACTCTTTGATCGACCGGAATCTTCTCATTAGCAACTAGTGAGCACCAAAAAGGCGCAGAACCTACAACACACCAAAAATGAAAAATCGCTTTAAAGATACATAAGTTTTTTCAAAAACTTTATAATTGGGAATATCACGCGTAACAAAGAGCAGACTGACAGCTAATGAGCTGCATTCACACCTCTACTACTACTTATCCACCACGAGTTTTATCAGATATCTATGTCAGGTTCTTCATGCAAATATAGCTTTTTAATCCTCTTTAGCTATATTTAGAGAATAGCAATCAACGCTAACCAATTTAGCTTATGTATATATGTCAGATAAAAAATAAGACTGATTCTTAATTACTGAGCTCATATGTAATCTATTCCAAAAAGTCCTTCTGCCCTAGACAAAAACATACGTAAAAAGTACATCCACTCTCCTACTTCCTGAAAACAATCATTCCAACAAATGTATAAGACAATATTCTGAAACAGACTTTTGTTCAGATCATTCTTATCAACTCAATGGTTTTAGACATCTCATCGGTGTGAAACAAAAATATTGAATCGCTAAATTCTTACGTATAAAAGCAAAAAAAAGGTACACTACGACCAGTTGAAAAAGTATCAACACTCTCAAACAGACCTGGTAGATAACTAGCTGACGTTTAAGCTCTTTCTCTATGGGTTAACTATCAAATAAGATATTATGTTTAAACCATCTTAGAGCAGAGCAATCGAAAAAAACACGCCGAACGTCTCGTTTCGTAGTGAAAAAACAATATAATCGATGTGGATATGTCCGCACCAGATACTTATAGAGCGAGGACAAGTAGTGTACGAGCATCTAACACCAATATACATCTGCTCTTGGTTTATTGTTACAAGCAAGTCTCTATTTATTTGGGCATAGAAAACACACTGCGTCGTTTTGTTCTGTTGTTTCTCTCAAAAGTGTTGTCTTCGAAATTACCGGTGCATTGAAATTGAATGACAATATTTGTTAGTTCTGGCCATGTTATCATAGAATAGTTAGAGACAAAAGGACCGGCTGCTAATTTTTAGAATTTTCTACAATTGAATTCTCAATGAACTATTTCGTCAAAGGGTATAATTATGCAGGGTACAACCTAGCAGCCAACTAAGGCCCGTCTCCTCCGAGGACTCCCACAGTGCTCTGGAAGTTACTCCTCACCACGGAGCACCATGGTAGGAAGGGTGCGCTCTAATGGCTAGATATTTACACAACTATTCACGCTAAGAACTAGAACATAGTTGCGCGCAGAATCGGTATAATTGACCGTGTACCTTGTTACACCTGCTAAACATCAAATTTATACAAAAAACAGAGCTTCTGAGACATAGAAACAGGAGCGTGCGTACTGACTTCCTAGTTATTCGAAACTGCAGATCTGTACATTAGAGCGACCTCGCGCCTCTTCAACTCTTAAGAGAGGTGCTACTCAAGAGAGCAACAGGTTTTTAAATAACAAGTGATTAATTATTGTGTTAGAGACAGTGGATCGTTACTTGTTATCTTATTGATTAACAACAATATTGAGTTACTTCCTACTTCGAGCAAAAGAGTGTGAATCCTGTGAGTAATAACAAGTAGAATGGATGGGAAGAAAAGGTGTACGATGGGATAACGGTGGGTAGCTCTGACAGCGCACATTGAGCTCACGCTGCAAAGATACAATACAATGGACAACATGAATCCATTCTCATATTATTATATAACTATTAGAAGTTAAATTACTAATGATGATAAGGTGCCAAAGCTATACATAATAAGACAAGCAGTTAAATAATAGGTGGAATTATGACACTATATTAGGTGGAACCCCTTTAAGGAACCACAGTAAACAGAAATGCTTCAAACAAGCTTGAATAATATATGGATTTAAAAACAGTGCAGAAGTTCTCTAAGATCTAATTATGACATCACACAGCTGGAAAAGTGAGAACAGTGTTTTCTGAGGCTCAGAGGGAAAAGACTAGTATCTCACAGACAGAACTCAGCTGCTTTCATGATGAAGACGAAATGTGAGAACAGCTCTAAAACAAACATTTGCATAATAAGTGCAATGTAACTGTTCACCTAATCTGAGCTGAATAAATCAAATAAAGCATGTTTATGTGCAGTGTCTGGCTTTAAACACACAGACATATTTGACCAAAACCATACGGTGAATCCACGTCGTCTTAGTAACCCACGTCAGACATCTTCTTCAGTATTTCTATCGCTTCAGCATCTCCCTGCGGCTGTGACACGGGGGTTGTACAGGTGTGCTCTTCTGCATGAGAATGAGGCAGGTGGGCCACTGGAAACAGCAGCAAACATCAGATACCCCCGTGCCAACGCTTCTCGCTTAACACCTCGGCCATTCCAAGACAGGCGAGAAAGGCAAGGAACGTGGTCCAGATCCCTCTAGCTTTATCAAATATCAGAGCGAAGCACCAAGTCTATAAGACAATTGCAGACTATTGGATGGTATGCGTCTTTTGATAGGCATAGTACTCGTAGTCTAACATCACGCTGGCCGTTAAGAGTTTGGCAGCATACGTGAAGAGTCTGATGAGTAATTTGTTGTCACATGCACCGACGAGAGGAAGTTATGCCCACGTTGGGACTGCGACGGTAACACCTCTGGCACAGGAAATATGGTACATGCACAAATGTTTAGCTAGCCCTCCGCGAAGATAGACATCTGCTGGATCACCAAATCGCAGCTTTCTTATCGTATGAAACATGGATCCCTCACAGGATTGCAGAAGTTACTATAAAGTCAAATGATGTTCTTCTGCATACTGGATGGCATGGGGGTGTTGTTTAGAGGAGATGCAAGTGCAGCATCAAGAGAAGATCTTGTGTAATTGTTAGTGTAACGGAGAAGTGGTAAAAATTTATACTGTAATCCAAGCTGATCAGTCCAACAGGAGGTAAAGACTATCACACTCATCGAGTAAGACCGCCAGCATTTACCAAACCCTTCTCGTGCTCTCGCTGAGAGTGCTACAAATGTATAGACCAAACACTCGATATAAGAAGCAATGCTTCTTACAAATTGCAAAGGAATTTCAAGTATTGACCAGCGAAGGCGTCGACAGTTACATTGTACCTATTGAATTTGTAGTATTGCTGCAATATTAAACATCCACCAGTTACAGTTTACTGATACATATTGATAATTACTGTTACCTGCAATTAGAGTGAAAGTGATGCTAGTACAAAAGTACTGAAAGCGACGAAATGTAAAACGAAAGGGCTCCGGGTATTAGTGTTCAATGGTAGGACACATCTCTCTATGGACCTACCACACTATCGACGAGCGTTGGTGTTTGGCATTCGTGAGCCTAATTTACATATAGCAACAACTTCCACACAAAATCCACAAACAAAATTCACCAAATTTCATCCAAACAAACTTTGTGAACTCTTATGGTTGAAGAACCCTACTTCTCAATTACGAGGGCTTGATTTCACTGCAACAGACATCTGACAAAACAACTTGGAGATTGTCTAAATTTTGAGGATTCAACTATAACGAAATTCCTGATCCTAGCCTTTGAGCGCCATCAGGGCGCTGAAGATGCTGAGAGTCGTGATCTCAATATGCACTGCAAAGATGTTTGGTGATGTCCCTGTGATAGTTTTAGAATTCTGTATGTGTCCACAAGCGGAGAACATCGATTCAGATCAGGTTGACACAGAACGGGTTCGTGCCACAAAAGTGAAAAAAAAACAAGGAATACATTAACTTCTGCGCTTTCCTAAAATTGTTTATTGGAAATCGATATATTATAGGACTTGTGAGGTACAGCGTGTAGGTACAGACCTAGACAACGGATACAATGATCTACTAGCTTTTGGCAGATTATCTGGCGTATTTATCTTGACAATCCTCTGAGCGAAAGAGCTAGAGAGGTAATGAGTACGTATAAATGGACGTATTAAGGACCCAAATCCTCCATACCAAAAAATCATAGGGGATGGAGCGCAAATAACATGAACAAGTTCCCATATTACAGTGTCTTGAGAGATTGTTTGGCGGCGCTATCTTTCTGTGATTTCGTGGAGGTTTGGTATACGAGTAGAACATACTGTAGTCATGAGTAATCACCCCAAAGTTGATTTAGCTGTAAAAAAAAAGTACAATGGTCTTTTAGTTGTCAATGAGTAGCCAGTGGTCTACAGCAATGCTGTTATAGTATTGCCTGGGTGTTTCCAGATACGCGGAAACATAGAAGTCAAGTGTGTCATGAACAGAAGATCTGCTACCTCGATCTGAGCCCAGAAAGGACGCCTAGGTATGAACAACAAAAATCGATAACATAAAGAAAATATAATCAAATGAAATTGGTGACTACTGAGAGTTGTGGACTCACAGTGTTGATTATATGTCTGCGTAGTTATATATCTTAACAGCGAGCTATTCTTCTCCGATGAGAGTGAGATGTAAGGACTGCACTTGGCTTTGTCTCTATGAGCTATAAATGTAGTCCCAATCTCCATTATCTGCTTCAGCAATACAAAGCTCGCGCTAGTATTCATTTCTCTGCTTCTCCGGTTATATACATATGTGTCATCACATGCGTGTGTGTAGATCCAGAGCTGTCCATTTAAACCTGTGTATAAAGTACTACGAGTATTGCACAAGACTGGTTACTTTTCAAGCCCCACTTATTATTAAGGCGTGTCTGAAGTCTGCAACTAGACATGCCTTGTTGGACAACAGGAAATCGGCCTACACTTAGATTACAATAATTCCCCTGACCAATAACCAACCAAAAGTTACACCGATGGATATAACATATTAATAAGATAGAATAAAGGACACTTCCCTTCTTGATTGAACAGAATGAACTTTTTGTTTTAAGTCGGAAATGCGGGACAGCGAAATCTAGCACAGAATGAACCATAGAATCACGTGTCTGTCCCATCACTACATAATTACGCGTCTATAAATCACAACATCAAGCGATATAGAAGCCGATGAGTAAGTTCGAACTCTAATACAGATCTATATACATCCCGACACACTTTTATGAACCCTCACGATCGCTTGTATTCACTGAATGCCACTATTATCCTGTTAATGAGTACAGGCGTCATGTTGTATAGTACCATTTCAATTATCTTTTACCACCGATCCAAGAGCAGCAATTATTTAACGAAGCAGACCAATGCTATCAGCTTAAATCTCTAAGCCGCTCACGGTTATGATGCAACTCTAGCAGTCTATCTCATATATGAGAGAGCATATAGTCGCGCCGCGAGATGGACCTTGGTTAGATAAGTGACAGGAGGTCACGCATCCTCATGTCATAGTAATATCATTGGAACCAATCTATATCTGATAATCATGCTGTCCGACAGTCCATACTTGTTCAAACACTTTCGAGGCAGTATAGTACATTCATTCATGGTACCCTTAAACGCGGTCTCGCTACATGCAAAACAAAATGATATCTGAGGTTCAGCGAAATCTTAATTTTGAATGTGGCATTGTGCTACCGCGAAGATCTTCTTTCTTTGATCTCAATTTTCTCTTCTATCGTTCTGTAAAAGGTGTATACGCATTCGTCTTGCATAAGATGGTCTTACGAGTCATCCTCTAGACGATATATACATACGCTAATGATGTATAAAATAAAGCACCAGAAGAGCACAGACAAGAGACGATGGTTCAACACCTACGCGAGACAAGGAATTTGTGTTACTAGAATTGATCAGAATAAGTAAATGACATAGGTTGGTGTCCTACATCATGAAATATAATAGTAAAAAGACACAGAGGGAATTTTCAGAAACGAGAGAGGATACTACAGAAGCCTTGAGCACTTGCTCGTCAAATATTGAATACTATGCCTAAACTCTAAATGACATCAAGTTGAGCTTTTGCGTGGTACGCATAGCATAAGTTCTATCTAAGAAATATTGATTCATAAACAGTAGAGTCGTCTGGAAAAAGAGACCAATGATACTACTTGAAATAGGCGGACTATAGCCGCAGATCTCTATAATATATAGATATAAATCGAGTTGCAAGACACATTATGCACACATGTCTGACGATAGACCTGAGTCACTACAGAAGTGCACTAATATCACAGCATGATGAGCACTGATGGGATAAAAATAAGAGGAGCCTAAAAATATAGAAAAACACAGATTTACATAGAAAAGCATGCAAACAAACAATCAGAAAATAGAACATACAACACACAGTTCAGTTGCAAAAAAGAAATGTGTAACACTGTCGTTTCTCTTACATGCCTTCAGAGAGTGGTAGATGCAAAGTTCAAAACAAATTTAAATAGTTTTTGATTTGCTGTGGCACTAAACAAAAATCATGACCTGGAGTAAAAGGTCTTCCATACAATATACACAACCTTGGGGTTAGCTAGGTAATTTCAGAAAGGCAGTTAAAAGCCCCAACTTCTGAAAGATGGTCTGTTGATATGAGGGCTGGGTGAACAGAGATGAGAGCGCTGATATCATGTTCACAGACCCGAGACACTTCTTCACATCCTCCCAGCACGATCAGGCGCGGCTCAACCATAATCCCTGAGTCTAAAGACCAGTCTCAGGCAGCCATCTGGGCCGGCATCATATTCCACACTGCTCCAATCTAGTTTTATGCCCAGAAAATAAAGAAGAAATGGATAGTGAACAATTTGTCAGATATGCTCTTTTTGTTAATTTGGTATCGGAGTAAATTTAGTGTCATGTTAAAAGCAATTTTCACTTGTGTTTGGCTAACTGAGATCCTGAACATAGATCTCACCGATCCATTATTTTAAGTTCAGTGTTTTTAAGTTTTAAGTCTGAATACTTCCTACACAGCTCAGAGCTTATTGGCAGTGACTCACTAAAGTGCACACAAGTTTATAGTTTGATCTCTGTAACACATTTTGCACAAAGTGAAACAACATGTGCATTTAACTGCAAAAACTGTATGGGATGAATACATAAAATCACTAATAAGCACAATAATTGTTTGTTTGTTGTCTTTTAATATGGACCATCTATCTATCTATCTATCTATCTATCTATCTATCTATCTATCTATCTATCTATCTATCTATCTATCTATCTATCTATCTATCTATCTATCTATCTATCTATCTATCTATCTATCTATCTATCTATCTATCTATCTATCTATCTATTTATCTAATAAGCAAAAGGGAAAAATGTGATTGATTCCAGTAAAACTCAAGTAATGTATATAAGATTTGATGCTTGATGTTTTTCACAATATCACAGCAATACTACACAAATGTATTAATTTTACACAAAGGCAACAATAAAGAGTGGATATAAGAGGTCTTTTACATCATCCATTTAAAAAAGAAACTTTGTTAAAGTGCTTAAATCATAATATTTGCTTGTTTTTACATTTATAATTGTCTTTAGTCTGACTAACATGACATAGAAGTAATTTCACACGTTACCTAGCATCTAGATTGTTGCATAAAGGATGCTCAGGAGTCGTGAACTGACATTGACTGACAGCAGTTATATGTGGGAGCGATCCTGATGTCCATTAGGTTTACAGCTGCTGTGGCTGTGCAGCACTAGCTTCTTACTTGCACTTTGAGATTCTTTTTTTTTTAAGTTTGCAGACATGTGTACAAAACCATTTTAAGACCTTGTTTATATCTTTTTAAGACGACAAAAATCAATTACAGTTCAAAGATTTGTATTGTGGGAAATTAAACACCTACTTCCAAGCTTAATCTTTTTCCCTGAATACTAGATATTTCTCTGTTGGTTTGGTTCTCCACACAGCGCTCCCATGTTTAACCAGACAAGAGGCTGACAGTGTTTGCTGAGCAGGACGCGCGTGCCTGTGGACCACTCTAGGGCCCGCACCTCTCTGATCCCATTACACAAGTGGCACCAGGACACTGCACCACATCAGCGCCTCCCGTGTACTGTTCAAATCTCATATAGCCACCATGAACAAAAGCAAACACCTGGCTTTGTCCTCATATCCCTCCGCTCAAAATGCCAAAGGACGCCTCAGTCTACTATCTCCAACAAAGGACAATATATAAAACAAATGTCTGTAAAAAATGAATTGAATGTCGTTTGTATTCATGATGAGCAAAGCGATGGCAGACTGATTATTAGCATGGAGGTCTCATAGCTTCCAAACAGCATGGACAAATGTCACTGTGGCTGTATGCTCCCAATCAAGTGCAAGCGCGGAATGGCATTGTCAGTATGAGGCAGTCTGGACCAAAAATCAGTCAAGTTTAATCTCTTCCTCTTGATCTTTATGAACATACTGAGTACTACATCACCACTTCAATGAAAAGCCTTAAATGACTTGGTTAAAAAATGCTTCTTTGGAATTTAAAGAGTTTATATTCTTGCCAACTGACTTTCGTGAGCAGGACAACACCTATGCCATTCTTTAAACCAACTCTAGCCGTCGTCACTGTTTAATCTGCTCTCCTGCCTTTTCTATTCCTTTTCCAGCATATACGCTGCTAGAAATATACAAAGCTACGCATACATCTTGCTTGGCATGGTTCTTGCCAAGTGAAAAGCTAAATTTTAATATTTTAATTACCTAAAGGAGACATTGTGTTTTTCCAAATATTTAGTAAGAAACTAGAACATGTACAGATCAGCAATTCACCTTTTGTTCATTGTAAAACACAAAATTTATCTAAAGAAACAGCTCTATTGACTTACTGTTTAAAAATGCAGAACTGATAAGATCTGCCTTGTCATTTAAAAATTTAACTGTTAAGCAACAGAGTTTAAATAACTCTTTATTATTGTTGGAAAATGGCTGTATATATGAATATATGATTCACTTGAGTATTAATCTTTTGATTTATAACAAGTAAATACAGACAAGTGGGAGGGGATAGGTGGTAGGTGAGAACAGAGATTTTCTGAGCACTTGAGCTCCATCTGAAGAACAATATACAAGATTACTCAAACATGCATGAATCAATTCAAATATAACTTTGAGTATACTAATGGTGAAGGAAGGCCATTATAACAAGTTTAAAATCTTAGAAAAGTGAATTTTACATAATAGGTCCCCTTAAAGGCACACTGTGTAACTTTTTAGTTTTTATTAGACCTGTTGTGTTTTTTTTCTGTGTATTCGTTAATAAATTAGAACGTATGTAGATCAGTACTTTACATTTTGTTCATTATAAAACACAGTGGACTCTCAGTAAAGAAAGTAGTCACACTGTACATGTTTAAATACACACAAAAGCAAGTTCGTAACGTGTGTGTTGTGTGAACAGAATTTTAATGTTTAGTCAGCTGCTAGAATCTGTTGGTTGGTTGTACAATGGAAAAGATACAGTATACACTAACTATAGTCTGGGTTTTAAAACAAACTCTCACAGCGTGTTCTTGTATTTTTTTGCACAGTTAACCCGATTATCAAATTAATTATGACAGTTGATGATTATTCCAATAATTGTTTTGTTGTGTTTATCCAATAAAGTAATTCTAATATAAATGTTGCACTCTTACAAAGACAACAATAGAAAAAATAAATGTGTTTACCAGAGAAGAAAAGCTTGCGATGAAACATTTATAACCAGCTCTCTCTGACCTTTATGGCTGAATATCGACAGGTGGAGAGGGATGAGGCCAAAAGATACATTTGTTAGAAAGATGTCAGTATGCAGTCACAAAGAAATTAATATGTGACTCAGATTTTAAACATGGCTCTAATCATAGACTTTATACATTTCTTTTGTTGTTCATTCTCAGTCGACCTTTGCAAACCTTCAGCGCTACGCCATCAAGATACTACAAAACAGTTCTTATTTTTTTAGTTTCTCCGTCGTGTTATGAGAGGAGAGCTGACAGGCAGCACCAGTCAGACAAATTTTCTTTTGCTGCATCATCCTAAGTATTTCTTGTGCTGTCCAAGTAAACATTTAAATGCTGATGGCTGTTTTAAATAAAAGCGTATTGTGGTGATTGGATGTGTGCTCTTGTGTGCTTTGATGGAAATGTTCAGCGGCACAAATAAAACTGGATGAATAACAAGGGAAAGATGAAACGCAATAGCAAAATAGACCTATGGTGATTGTGATACATTTCCATTTATATGTAGGGGCGGGATATTTTTCAGAGCAAAGAACAGGGTTTTGATGTGAATCACTTTGCAAAGTCATCTGGGTGGTAAAAAGGAAATAGCATTTTTTTTTTTCTTTTTTGTTCCGCTAGAGTTTGAATCCCAACTTTCAAGGAGTAGGCTACATAATAAAACCATTCTTAAGTCACGGCCATGCAGACTTCAAAAAGACGCTGTAATGCATTCCCTTTCAGCAGACCGAGATGTGGAATTGAAACGATTATTTCATCTTTATGCAGAGAACAAGCGTGAGCGCCATTGTCTTGGACGGCTGCAGGCGGTGTCGTTAACCACACGTCAGAATCACTGCTCTTTTGCATTTGCTGACAGCAGTTTTGGCTGGTTCACTTAATCAAGTGTTCTGAGTCAAAACTTACTTGATTATATTTTGCTAAACAGTGTTTCTTTTTGTAAAATGTACTTTTTGAGCTTTTTTTTTCCCAGTTTGTTCGTTCATCAAAGGCACATCTGTGTTGAATGTGAAACTAAAGGAAGTTCCTAGCTCCTTGAGCCAAAGCATTTCCCCACTATCAGTTTGAACTTTCTGCTGAGGTAAGAGGGAGTTAGGAAAAGCAGGCTGCATGCTTCATTTCATAGCTTGTTAGCCTATTAAGTACAGGAGCTTAAGGAAATATGAGGTATCCACAGATCACTGCAGCGACCACCCCACACAAGCTCAGAGTGCACCTGGTTCAGCTCTGACAGCTGTGTTTTAGTGGTCCTCTCTGAAAGGACAGCTCACACGTAGAACGGTGCTCTTGTGGTGCTGTTGCTGTCACCAGTTTTGATCACAAAAAGGCTTTGATGGTGGTAATTGTTTATTAGTAAAGAAAAGGTGGTTGTAGTGGCCTATTTGCCATGCAAATCCACACAGACTTGGTCACATATGGGCTGCAGTGTACTGAAAATGATTTTGGCTTTCGGTTCCAAACCAAACTCACATCAGTCACAAGCAGTGAAACTGCAATGGATATTCAAATTAATGAAAAGGTTAAATTAATACTATATAAAACACAATTATCTGCATAAACTTTACAAGGCGTTTTGTTTGTTTATGTGTAAACATGCTAAACTTAATCCACATGGCCAATTTGCATAAATCCTGCAAATAACATGGAGCTGTAGTGGAGAGTCACTGCTGCTGCAACTAAAGACAGAATTTTGAAGAATATTTGCCCCTTTTTCTCTCACAGAGGCTGTGCTTCTGATGGTGAATGTGGAGAATATTTATTCTGACATGTTGTGTGCATTTGCTGATAAGGTGTCAGAGCAGTACTATGTGGTACATGTTTAAACTTTTCAGTCAGAGATGGTAGACAGAGGTTTTATTGCATAGTTTTTATTCACCAGCAGCAGTATCATGTACAGAAAGTCATGTTGAATAGTCATTAAAATCAGCACAGAGAATGAGGTGCACTGTGTTAGGATTTTCAGCTGTTTGACACAACACTCTTTCAAACGTGCAAAATAATGTTCAATTTTGAATGTCAGTTCATCTCTAATGTTTTTTTTTTTTAGTTGACTTTATGCAAGTTGTAGAATTACTTTTTTAGTTAGTTACTTTATTGTCCTCAAGAGGAAATTTGTCTTCACAGTTGTACACATAAGGAACACCATTTTACAAACATAGAACACCACATTTGACATGACATAGACAAGTAGGTGACATAATTCATGTGCAAAAAACATGACCAATTGTTTGTTTAAACTAATAATGGCTGTATGTATGAGACTGTTTTTGCAACATGCTTTGTTACATCTAAGAGTCCTGTATCGTTGTCCGGAGGGGAGCAGAGTAAAATAACAGTGTAGTGGATGAGTGTGGTCTTGTGTTATTGTCTGTGCCGTACGTAGAATGGCTTTAGAGTTTAACTGTGAGAGACTGGGAAGAGGTAGGCCAATGATTTTAAGTGTGAGCGATGTTAGAAAACATGCTGAACAGTACAGAAAAACAGGCTGGATGATACTAGTAAATAACATGAGCAGTAGATGGCGAAACATAAAGTCCTTTTAACTTATAAATAAACAGAGTTATAATATTTAATTAACACTTGAAAACAAATTGCATTAGAAACAGCAACAGCAGTCTTTTCAAAACAATCTAATGCATTTTTCCACCAAGGTGGCAAAAGAATCTCAACAGGACCCTTTTGTTAATGTCTGCATTACCACTTTCAGAAATTACTGTCTAACACCTCATTGCAATTAGTTTTCTATCTAATTCTACTGGCAGGATTTGGATGGAGTTGCGAGTTTAGCCCATTGAGAACTTTTAAATGCGTCTGTTCCCAGTTTCAAGGTCCCGAAGTCACTACCAGCCTACACACTTTAAACTGCTAAATACCTCATATCTATTCTGTTCAATCTTTGCCATGCTTGCATAGATTAAAGCCCAGAATCACGTCTTTAATCTCACCTGCCAATTTCCATGTCCACGTCTCTCATTGTATCATCTAATGTAGAGTGCTTATAAAAGTAGCACCTAAGATTCTTTTATCCACAGATGAAATAGGCCTTCTTTGTCCTGACTGTTCCCCTTTTCTCCTATAGATGTGATTCCTTTTCCTCACGATGTGGGATGTGGCAGCAAACTGTAGAGCGAGATTAATGCATCAGATGATAACAGTCTCCGTACACCAAAAGGCTCTTTTGTTACCGTTAATCACCAAGTGTGTGCATGGCAGTGTGTGGCCGTTGAATAATGATGATGCATTCATTTTCTCCAGATCCAAGTCAGAAGATGTAGATGTAGATGTTAGGGGAAAATGGGCAGCACTAAATTGTTTATGAATATATGTGGGTGGGCAAGATATTTGTTATTAGCCTATTAACTTATCTGTATGTTACAGAAAAAAAATACTTAGGATTCGATGCAATTGGAGAAAAAAAATACCCATTCGCAACACCCTTTAAAACTTATAGTAAGCAATCTTTTCATCTCTACCATAAACTTGGAGCTAGATCTGAGATGAATCACCTTCAGAAATAAACTAAAACTGCTGGGTATATTAAAAAGGGACTACAAGAGTGAACACAATTGGCTTAGAAGTCCTGAATTGTCTATCAAGACAGCACAGAACCATGCGACTGGTTCATGCTGGACTCCACTGGAGACTGTGAACGTGAAAGGCTTGCAGTCCTTCAGATCAGCAGACTTCTGAGCAGACGACATGGACAACAGGGCCTGAGCAAAGCCCCTTGGACAGGAGGAGGTGATGAATTGAAGTGGCATTGATTTTGGCATGGCTTCTCCCCGTCCTCTGTGTATAGTGCCATTGAAAAAATCGTGCTCATCCTGACACCTTTGATTCCCAGAGATCCTCTGTTGGCTCTAAAGCCCGCTAACAATCTCATGTATAGGCAGAAGTCGGCACAAAGTGGTCTGAAGCACATTGGGGACAAAAGGGAAGGACAGCTGGAGATCAACAATGAGAGAAGCAAAAACATACTGTAATCTATGAAAAAAGAACTCCCAGTGAAGTAATTTATTCAAGTTAGATTTCTCAATCTTTTCGAACTAACTTTCACCTGAGTAATACCTAACTTAAACTGATCAAAGTACTATTTCAAATCTAACAGGCTGAAGCTAATGTAAAATGTGACTATTTTAATGCATCAAGGGGACCAAAAGGTTGATCAAATGACTTTAAACTTACCAAATATTAGGATTAAGAGGACCTCACGTACCATAGAGGCAGCTGGCTTTAAACTGATGTTATACCAAAATGTATAATATTATGCACCAAAGTGCACTAGATTACCCACACTTCATTCAGGCTTCTGGACCATAGCTCAATTTACAAACAACGTGACTCCAGCTTTATGACCCAGCACAAAGGCCATTGATGCCGCTTTTTCATTGATTTCTCCCTTCTCTGCAATTGCCTTGAAATCCCCCCGGCCTTAACTCTTTTGTCCCACTGGAGCCATAGAAAAGTTTGGCCTATACAAAGTAAATGAGGTCAACTGGGTCCAATTGGCAGAAGAGTGCACACAGTTTACAGTGTTCAAAGAACAAATATCATGTCTTATATTTGCATTAGTCGTGTCTTTTAAATATGTTCTTAAAAACTTAGGTACTGGAACT
Organism: Mugilogobius chulae; assembly: GCA_038363315.1. Lineage (NCBI taxonomy): Eukaryota > Metazoa > Chordata > Actinopteri > Gobiiformes > Gobiidae > Mugilogobius > Mugilogobius chulae. The sequence goes on from CM076397.1 coordinate 40,518,881, forward strand.
AAAATTATGTAATAACGTACACATGATAGTAATAACGTACACATGATAGTAACTCCATCTACTGTCTGCAAAGCTGTTTCTTTAAAACAGAGTAAAAAATCTGATAGATTAGCCTATGATGTCACACATCTGGGAAGTATGACTTTGAGGCACAGAGGGGAACCAAGAATATCTCACTCCAACTGAATATTTGATAAGGAAGCAATGCTAAAACTTGATTAAAAACTCAAAAAAGTCAGTTTTGCATATTTGACCAACTAATTTTCTTTTCTACATTTAATTAAATGTGTATAGCAACAGTATTACTAAATAACAATTTAGACTAGGGTTTAGCAAGCTGCATTTTCATCCTGCATAATTATCTTGTTCACTATGTGAAATGTGGGAATCTGAAACACCCATGTGTTAAAAACATTGATATGTTAAAACTTTTATGTTCTGCAATTACACGGCAGGTTTTTATTTGCTAAACCACTTGGCACTGAAACCTTAAAATACTCCCTGGGCAGTAAAGGCCTCTTGATTTAGACAGTGGGCACTCATTCTAAAAATAAAAGCACTTAGGGAGGTGCATGAAGTCATTTTGGATTAAAGTGTCTGCTAAATACCATTTACTATATTGTATTACTCCCATTAATGCAATATGGAGCTCACTCTCTCACTGCCCATTGACTTCATCCATTCCCTGAAGGCCATCTATCTGTCCATTGACTGCCATTTGGTGTCAGCAGGGCTATAACTCGTTAGCACAATGACGTTTAGACACTCAGCGGCTCATTACAGAGGTTAGGGGTTAGATGGCCGCGGAGGGGACATTCCACTTGCACCATGTTAACAGTTTACCTACTTTGTCTCTCTCCTCAGTGAGATATATGCTCTCGTTACCTTTCCGATGAATATGATCGAGTAATATGCAATTTCTTCAAAGCATTGAAAGTGTGGCAGCCAACTTTGAGATTGACTAATTTCCTAACTTCTCAGACTTATTTCGTTAAACCCCATTCTTGAAATAGAAGGGCGTTTTAAGAAGAATCAGCGTTTTGACAGCTCGGACCAATTTTGTGTAATGGAATATAGTCTTAATTTCTGCCTATAACTGGCTTTCTGAGTTTCCTAGACACGAGGAAGCAAAAATGGGAGAGCAGTAATTACTGTTAAGATAATGAGAAAGTAAGGGCGGCAGTAGTCAGGTGTGAGAGGGTGTCTTTGAGCACAGATAAAAATCCAGTTTAAGCTCTGACAGTATAGGAAGACTAGAAGAGGGAGAGTTTTTGCAGCGGTCAGCCAGGCGAGACCATTGATTTCGGCGTTCACTGGCTGAAATACAGAACAGACACAATGTCAATCAATTGGCTGTTTTTTTTCCCTCTTTCTGCCATTTCCCTTTTATTGTACATCACTCACCTCTTCCTCCCTGGGCAGCGTTTAGCACACATCGATCACTCAGTGTGTTAAATATCACATATCATACCAGCAGTCATCTCTGCTCTAGTGGGACTCTCAACACTTTCACTGACTTTATTTGGAGGGTATTTATGATGCTGTTGTGATGGACAGCTCCATCATACAGAGGGTTGATTTTAAAGGCTCTCTTCATGCCTGGATGAGCTTCATCACACTCAGACTTCCTCTATCATTAAGAAACATGCACAAGCTCAATTCTCCTGGTCAAATCCTTCCTCCAAATCTAGATGCAGCATTATTGTAACTCCTCTAACTGTAATCACACTACTTAGTAATTCGAGTGTGAGCAAAAAACAAAACAAAACAAACAAACAAAAAACACCATAACTTTTGGTGTAGGCTAATTAATATAATACATTTTAACACACACATTCTCAAGTGAACTCCGAGGGCACTGCATTCCAAGCACAAAATCAGTTTAATATCATTTGCATTTGATGAAATATCATTCTCGATTTTATTTCAATATTGTACTGCACATGTTCATTGTGACTACTGTGTGTGTGGCCCTGCCTCAATAACTATTCACTGTTTGCTTTAAGGGTGGAAAGACATAATAACAGTAGACAAGTTCTTGGACCTTAAAAGTGCATTGTGCAACTTTTTGGCCAAAAATAAACTTGAATAAATGCATATTTTTATCATTTAGATGTCTTTGTTACTCTAACAATTAATCAAAATCTGAATTTTTGATTTGAGCGGGCTTGCCTGGCCACAAAATGGTCTATTATTTGGAATGGAGGAGGGCCGAACACATTTATTTCCACAGAAAAGCGGTTACTTTATTATTATTATTATTATTATTATTATTATTATTTTTTTATTATTATTATTATTATTATTATTATTATTATTATTATTGCATAATATGTGTTTATCTCAATTCAGAAAATCCCAAACTATAGTTTTAGCTTTCTAATTCTACTGAATTGTGTAGATGACTTTTCAGCTCCAGAAAGTTCTGCAGCGCACCTTTATTTAAAAATATTAATTAATTTGCTGCAGACATTTTTTCGTCAATTGCAATTACGACAGAAGCTGCACTGGTAAGCTTAACACTATACAAAAATGAGGTAAGAAAATGTAGATAAAGCAACAACAACTCAATTTTACAGAGCTCTATTGCTATAGTTCTTCATTTTTTATTTCTAACCAAGGTTTAGCTTCTCAACCTGCTTGTGGAGTTTATTTCTTTCTGTGCTCCACACTAATCACGCAGCAGACACATCCATGGGCCTACTTCCACTTCAAAGGGCCACATTTCCTCCCTGTCTGCGAGAGACCTGTCAGCGGGAAGCTGCTACACGGAGAGCCCAGTAATGCAGTGCCACACAAGGAGAACAGAGGGAAGCGCAGAGGGAGAAGGAAGCTGGGTCCTTGAGTGTGGCTGCTGTGTGTGTGCCACTTCACCGCACATAGGCTCAAAGCTGTGTTTTTTACTTAAGTGTGTGTTATCTGTGTGCTGAAAGAACCCAAGTCAGCATTTCACCAATTTTAGTGTTGATGGAAGTAAAAAATGGGAACAGATGGCAGTCAGGAGCATTTTGAGTTATAGGAAAAAGCTTTACCTAGCGAATATTATTTGAACTTTTCTGCAGCTTCCTCTCCACAAACCCGCTAGGTCCTGTTCCTCCTCCCTGTCTCGTCTCCATGAATTAAAGTTGCATTCCGCGTCGCCATTGTAAGGGTAATAAGAAAAAGTTATCTTCAAAGGGTTTGAGCGGTGCGAGTTGGCGAGCTAGCCAGGAGCGATGTTGGTGTGAGTGTGAACATGTGTGGAGAGGGCGTGGGGTCCAGCAGAGTTTTTTTTCTCTAGTCTGTCTAATGCGTGAAATTACACCTGCCACCTCTCCCTGCGCATGTATCGAGGCGCAAACACTCATTTCCATATCTGCGTAGCACAAGGATACAGCACACACAACAGCCGCACGATGTTCATTCCTATGTGCGCTGTTCTGGGCTATATTTCTGCCAACACCAAGCACGGCAACACTATATTCTTATTAACAGTTCCAATTCCTATTAAGAGTCACTCCAAGATAGCAAGTTAATTAACTCTATGCCCTCCTTCTCCCTGGCTATCAGCGCGCAGGTAGCCTTTCATGTTGAAGCGGGAGATAGGGGCCGGGATGGCGAGCAGAAAGCGGCGAAGCGAAGGGAAGCTGAGGTGCGGAGTGAGGAAAGACTCATGAGCTAAATTAGACTTGGATGAGAAAGCGCTGAGAGGGTTGCAAAGTGACAGGAATGTGCTGCCTTGAATATAAGTTCTTTTTTGTTCCTCATTTATAATTTTTTTGTGACGTTCCGCTTTTCCACACCTGCTCGGAGCGCAGCAGGACATGAAACAAGTGGAGGATGTAGAATAATGAAAGCAGCGCGTCAGGGTTTTGATCCAGCATGTACTTTAAACGGTCTTACATGTGGATTAGTTGTGTACCTGAACATTTGGGGGTTAAGGGACCCGCTGGAGAGCAGAGCAACAGAAGAACCTAATGAAGGGTATGGCTCCAAAAGTAAATATAAACATGTTGTAAGACTCTGGCACATGAGAGAAGGCTCAGAGTGCATCATGTTGAAATATTGGTTTGTGATTGTATAAAGTACAATAATGAATGCCACTAATAAATAATGTTTTTAATAATTAGTCAAATATTATAAAAAATTAATAATTCAAAATATTAGTATGCCGTTGATTCTGACTTGTCTCAGAGTTTGATGAACAAATACTTACTACATACATGAATGCATCAATACACAACAATTACTCACTTAATTAGTTATTTTTTATTTATTGCTTCAATCTTTTATTTAAATCAGGGGTGTCAAACTCATTTTGACAAAGGGCCACAGTGGCATCGGGTTGTCCTTGAAGGCCAGGTGTAACCAAAATTAACCAAACTGATCTTTGACATACAACAAATAATATGTGTATTTGTGATTGTTATATATTTATTGAAGTTACACTTACTGAATATACATCTGCATTAGTCTGAAAAATTACGTACTCTTAAGACAACCAGATTACTTCTCGTACTAATACAAACATTTAAGTAAACCTTATGTTATAAGCCTTGAGAGCCAAATGAAATGAGGTGGAGGACCGCATCTGGCCCCCAGGCCTTGAGTTTGACACATGTGATTTAAATGTTTGTAAAACAAAACTCTGAGTATTTTTTTTTTTTGTTAAGTAAAGATTAACATTTTGCTGTATTTGAAAATGAAAGTGTTTTCAGGGCTGAGGACTCCTCCATTTTGCACTGAATGACTGATGTTCCTTGGTAATCTGGTGGCACAGATTTAATCCCTGGATGTACATGCACTGGCTTAATCCCAACTGGACAGACAGTCATATTACTGCAGCTTCAAAACATGTAGACATATATGTACACATACAGGTAAAAATATCACTAACTAACTAACTAACTAACTAACTAACTAACTAACTAATAACTAACTAACTAACTAACTAACTAAACTACTTGAACAATTGATGAACAACAAGTTTGGTTTGGCCTTCTGTAGATTAATTCAAAATAAATCTGCTCCAACACCAATCCAAATAAAATGTGTTGTTTATGAGCGATTTAAATCAAGTTTCAAACAACACTGAGAAAAAAAAAAGTTGTGTTCTATCGTCCCATAAATAATTCCTTTTGAGTCTTGAGGTATTTCTCCCCATGAGGTGGTGCTCATTTGAAATAATGACAGAAAATAAGGTGCTGCTTACTGTCCTAGATTTTGTTCTTTTCATATTTATTTATTTAATTTGAGACAAAGGAAGTTCCATCCTAAATCTGTTTATGTTCTTGTACACTTCCTTTTATCTCCATGGGGATTTTAATTAGGCTAGAACATTTGTGAATTTACATTGAGGTGTACAGAGGATATAAAGGAGAAGATATTTGAGAGAGCAATCAAAAACAAATGTGGACCAAAGTTAAAATACTTTCTCTGCCTCAAACAGATACAATTTGAACCGTTCTCTGGTCCAGTTATTCATCACAGCTTTATAGCAGCACAAATGCAGTTGCTAATTTTTAATATTAGCAACTAAAATTTAAAAATTACAGTAATCTAGATTCTAAAACAGATGTCATCAAAAAGCAACTTTCAAACAAAACAGAGACATTCTACACACAACTGACAATTCCCCCCAAAAAAATAAAGTGTCCATCAGGTTTTTATACATTGTCAAATTGTAAATGTAGGCTACTGATGCAGATATGTGAGCTGTTGTAAACAGTTGTGAAGCAATAATCGTTGCAACCATGTATACGCATCATTGAGGTCTGTGAGGTCCAGACCTTGGTAGTTTTTTGTGGGTTAACTTCTATGTAAAGAATGCTACAGATTGTTGTTTATTATCAAAAGCAAACAATTGGGCAGAAAAAAGTAACAAGTAAGACCAACTGTATGAAAAATATTTTACTAGATATGCATAGGTCTGCCCGGGTTTACATGCGCTTGGAAAAACTGGCGCTTAAATTGGACTAGGCTGGTTATCTGTTTTTTCCTGGCCTCCATGTAAACGGCCTGAATGACAAACACTCACACACAGTGCAATCATATGTTCATCATCAAATTAGACTCTTGTAAAAAATGTGTAGGTCTAAAACAGCTCGCTCCAGATTTAGGCAAAATGCATAACATGTATGATTCATAAATATTTGGTGAGAACTGGGCAGGTCAAAGGTCACAGTCTTAGTTAAAGCTCTGTGTCAGTGCAGTAGTTCTGGTTTAGACCTGGAATAGTCCGGTTACAGACCAGTTTAGATTCAGGTGGTACTCCCAAAGACTGATGTTTTTTTTGGAGGTGCTTAGTGTACAAAGTTTGAGAGCCTCTGTTGTAGTATAATGCAGGCCTAAATTGAGGCTAAACTAATTATAAACTTTAAAAGCACCACTTAATGACATCACAAGGTAGAAGAACAGAGTATTCAGAATATGACGTACTAAAAAGCAGTATTACTTGAACATGTGTGAATGAAACTAAGCACAATTCAGGATGGTTTTGGTCTGTATTTAAGCTCGACTCAAATGTCACACTAACTTTTCCAGTTGTTTTTTTTTTCTAAAGCCCAAACAGGCCTGGGCGACATGACAAAAACCTGATTTTTCTTAGAGCCAGATCACAATTTATATTTAATCATGATTCTTGTAGACTGTTTATTTGTCTATTGTCTTTGAGGTAAATGCATTTCACTATCAACAGCTAAATCCAGCTGTCAAAATCTGACCAGTGTTGCCAGATTTTCAGAGAGAAACAAGCAACCTCAGCTCTTCAATAAAAAGTGAATAAAAGAATCGATGTAGAGCATTGTGAGTTGCTGCAAAACAAGTGTATGTGTTTTTCTTACATTAATATTGACTTTTAGACATGAAAACATGCTAAAAAACAAACAAACAAACAAACAAACAGACGTTTCAGTCATATAAATTGATATATTTTCATAAATCAAACCTGAAAAATTGCTGAAATTTGTTCCTTTTATGAACTAAAAACACAGTCCAAAAGAAACTTCAAAGAAAGAAGCCCAAAGTCACTATAAAGACTTGGATTTGGCAACTCTGTCTGTTCAAATATAGACTCTTTTTTCCAACCTATTACTCAGTCTCAGATGCATCAAATAGAGAAAAAAGAAATCACCAAAAAAGCAGATTGTCCCAGAGATGTTAGGCTGCGTAACCATGGTAACCTGTTGTCTCTGTGTCGTTCTTTGCAGAGCCAGTAGCAGCTCTGTCCTCCAGCAGTCAGCTCAGCACACAGCTCCTGAACCAGGGAGAGGAACACCTGACATGTGCAGGTCTGCGGCAGCCACAGCCACAGACACAGACGGGTGAGAGACATTCTGCTCTGCTATTATTATCG